>VDFB02372826.1:0-44996 GCA_007258455.2 Sequoia sempervirens | reverse complement strand
AGATGCAGATTGAAGTGGTTGGGTTTAATGAGCTTAAGACACTATATGCAGAAGATCCTGATTTCGCAGAGGCTTGGAAAGCTTGCAAGGAACCTGTTACAGTGGACAGGACAAGGTGGCTGGGTTTCATAATCTAGGATGGCATGTTATTTAAGGGAAGTCAATTGTGTATCCTGAGGAGTTCCATGAGGGAGAACTTGATCAAGGAGGAGCATAGTGGAGGAATGACAGGACATTTTGTTCAGGATAAGACCATTGCCATTATCAGTGAGCATTATTATTGGCCTCAGTTGTCACAGGATGTGAAGAAGTTTGTACAAAGCTGCAGGGTATGTCAGATGGCTAAAGGAGTGAGCTAGAATACAGCTTTTCATCGCCCCCACTGCATTTCGAGGCCATGGAGTGATATAAGTATGGACTTTGTTCTTGGTTTGCCAAGGACACAATGAGGGAATGATTTTGTGGTGGTTGATAGGTTTTGAAGATGGCACATTTCATTCCATGTCAAGACCCATGATGCAGTCCACATTAACTTGTTCTTCAAAGAGGTGGTGAGGCTACATGGTCTGCCAAAGAGTATTGTTTCAGATCGTGACACCAAATTTTTGGGGTACTTTTGGAGGACCTTGTGGAAGAAGCTGAAGACAGAGTTGAAGTTCAGTTCTGCACACCATCCACAAACAGATGGGCAGACAAAGGTTGTTAACAGGAGTCTAGGTAACCTTCTAAGATGTTTGGTAGGAGATAAACCCAAAGGATGGGACTTGATCTTACCCCAGGCAGAATTTTCTTACAACAATTATGTCAACAGAAACACTAGTAGATCACAGTTCCAGATTGTGTATGGAGGTAGGCCCAGAACAGCTCCAGAATTGAGGAAGATGGACCAAGAGAAGAAAATAAGTGTTGAAGCTGAAGATTTTGCAAAACACATCAAGGATATACATGAGAAGGTAAGAGAACATATTAACAAGATGAATATGCAGTATAAGGCTAAGGAAGATCAGAAAAGGAGGTATAAGGAGTAGCAGATTGGTGATGAAGTGATGGTCCACTCGAGGAAATAAAGGTTTCCAATGGGAACATATAACAAATTGAAGATGAAGAAGTTCGGTCCCTGTAAAATTTTGAAGAGGCATGATTCAGGGAATGCAGATGAGGTAGAGTTGCCGGATGGATTCAACATTTCCCCTGTGTTCAACATTTCAGATTTGATAGAGTATCATGAAGGTGGCATAGAGGAAGTACCAACGATGGAACAGTGTGGGATTCCAGCACCTACTTTAGAAAAAGGAGATTGAAGAAATCCTGGATAGTCATGTGGGAAGGAGTACCGGGAACAGGTAGTATGAAGAATATCTGGTGAAATGGAAAGGAAGGCCTGTTGAAGATTCATCCTGGTGTCCTAAGGCAGAGGTTGACCATTTGGGTTTTCCTCCACCATCCGAGACGTGACGGGGTCACCACTACCTCGGGTGTCTGGATGCGTGAGCATCCAAAGGTGTAGGGGCAATCTTGCATCACCCAAAAATAGTTAAATTTCAAGTTTCTCTATTTTTAGATGTTTTTACATTTTTGGATACCCTTTTTGTCATAATGAAATTTCAATTTACGGTTTTTATTTTCTATTCCTGGGTTGAAAGATATTGTAGTTTTAGTTTCCCAGATTTGCACCTAAAAATCTTTCGAGTTAGATTTGAGGCACTTATAGTTCCCCGAATAGAACCTGAAACTTGCCAAAATCAGCATCACTATTTTGAGTGTGTTGTTGACTTGAGACCTTTCCAATGGTTCAAACTGTTCATGAATCAGAGTCCCGAATCAAAAGTTATGGCCCCGGGAAGTTGGTGCACTTTCTAGAAGATACAATTGCAAATGTTCTTTTGAAATTTGAACTTCAAGTTGTAATTTTTTTGGCGCCAAACCACCTAAACTCAAATTAATTGTTGTATTGGCTCCAAACAAAAGAGGAGCTCTATTTATGGGCGGGTTTCTAATTTTTGGGTAACTTTTTGGGGACAAGCTCACATATTGCGAAAGGGTGATTCTATAGTTTTCTGTAACTTGCATGTGTTGTAAAACTTGGGGATTTGAGATCCTCTGCATGTAAGAAGCTCCATTTTTTGAATAATAAAAATTATTCTCTTATTTGTGGGTTATTTTCTAAGTCTCAGGTTGTGCCTTCATCACAATGTAAAACATATACAACCATTAAGCATGATCATAAAAAATTAACTCTAGAACCACAAGTCATAAGACTTAACCAAAGTGAAATCCAGACCAACAAAATTTCTCCTAGACCCTAGTCAGATACACAAAAAACTATAGTTAACAATTGGTGAAC
Source organism: Sequoia sempervirens (assembly GCA_007258455.2). Lineage (NCBI taxonomy): Eukaryota > Viridiplantae > Streptophyta > Pinopsida > Cupressales > Cupressaceae > Sequoia > Sequoia sempervirens. Next base: position 42,652 of record VDFB02372826.1, on the reverse strand, counting down.
ATAACTCTCACTATATACTAAATCAGAAGCAAAAAATTTGGATATAGCAGCTTCTGACAGCCATGATCAACATATCTAAACCATAGACACATAGAAGAAAAACCTGAAGCAAAACCTAGAGCAACCACTGAACACCTAAAATCATCCTTCATTACAATTTTCTTAATATCCTTGACATATAAAACTAATAACCTGCATCCATGAGATTAATGACAATAGAAACTAGTTGACATCAATGACAACACCTTGCAAAAACTTCTTGATACTTGCAACAATCTTCCCATTTTTCATTGATGACAACATATTATGTGAAAAGCCATCAAAGATAACATACTAGATCTAAACACACTTTCATGATTTTTCTTTCTATTTCTCCCCCTTAGTAGATATACATTTTCACATGATACTTTTCATCTTCCTCTGGTAATATTTTTCACATGATATTCTTCATTTTCCTCCCCCCCTTTGATATCAATGGAAATGGAAAAAGATATGTTTCATTTATTTTCCCCTTTGACATTAAAAATAAAATACTCTTTCAATGACAACACATGTCACTACCTGCTCCCCCTAAAAGGTAACCACCAAAACATTAATATAGAAGAAATATTGATCCATAGACCCACTAGATTGATTCATCTCCATACACATCTCATTCAAGATTTAGGAGAGGCTATGACCCCTAAATTTTCCTAGAGATACTCAAAATTATCTTTACGAAGAGCCTTCATAAATATATCAGCAATCCAATCCTTCATAGGGACATACCCAAGCTTTACTTCATTCTCCACAACCTTCTATCTCAAGAAATGAAATATGATAGATATATTCTTTGTCCTCGAGTGTCTCAATGAATTCTTTGAAATGTTAATTGCAATTGTGTTATCATAGATTATACAAATAGGATCATTATACACAACTGTGATATGTTTCAATGTTTGTTTCATCCATAAAACTTGTGTACAACAAGATACAACAATAATATACATAGCTTCAACACTAGATAGGGAAATTGAATCTTTCTTTTTACTCAACCATGCTACCAATATACAACCCAGAAAGAATGTACCACCACTTGTAAATTTTTCTATCATTTACACATCTAGCCCAATCTGATCTATATAAACACTTATTGTAAAGTCAATATCTCTAGGATACCACAAGACATAATCCAAAGTTCCATTCAAGTATCTGAATATTTTACTAATGTAAACATGTGCTTCCTTGGGATCTTCTTGAAATCTATCCACAAGACATACATCATGCATAATATCCAGTCTAGTGGTAGTCAAATACAATAGTCCACCAATCATATATCTATACTTGCTCTAATTAGCCTTAGGTGAATCATCATCTTTACCTAATTTTCAACTAGTCACCATAGGAGTGCATACTAGTTTGGAACCTTCCATCCAATACTTCTTAAACATCTCATTCACATACTTAGACTGTAAAATAAAAATTCCTTTCTTTGTTTGATTAATTTGCAGCCCAAGAAAGAAATTCATCTCTCCAAACATAGACATTTCAAATTCTTTTTGTATCTCTTCCACAAATATCTTACACATAGTTTCATTTCCTCTAAAAATAATGCCATCAACATATACAAGCAAAATCAATATTTTGTCATTTTCAACTTTAAAGTATAGGTTACTATCTATCGTGCCTTTGTTGAAACCTTGTTGAATCAAGTACCTGCCTAACATTACATAACAAGTTCTAGGAGCTTGCTTCATTCCATATAAATATTTTTTTAATCTATAGACCATATCTAGTTTATCTAACAACTGAAATCCTTCCAGTTGTTCCATGTAGACCTCTTCTTCTAACTCACCATTCTAAAATGTAGACTTGACATCCATTTGATATACCTTGAAATCTCTATGAACAGAAAATTCTAAGAAAATTTTAATAACTTCCATTCTTGCACTAGAGCAAGATTCTCCTAAAAATATACACCTTCTACTTGTGAGTAACCCTTACAAACAAGCCTTGTTTTGTTTCTGACCACTTCTCCATTCTCATTCAACTTATTTCTGAATAACCACTTTGATCCAGTAATTTTTTTGTCAGCTGATCTTAGGACCAATTCCTAAGTTTGATTCTTCTCAATCTACATAAGTTCTTCCTTCATAGCTTCCATCCAATTCTCATCTTTACATGCTTCACTCATAGCCTTCAGTTTAATCTCAGAAAGTAAACACATATTTACTTAACCAATAGTAGCTCTACTTCTTTTCAATACACCTTTTGTCTCATCTCTAATGATTTGATTTTCTGAATGATTCTTCTACACATATCTAGGTGTCTTAGGAGACACTGCCAAAGATTATTCTTCTTCATTCTACTTCTCCTCCTCATTCTTTTCTTATTCTTCCACAATTTCTTTAATTCTTATGTAATGAGGTTCATCATATACATATCCATCAACATCAATTGAATTCTTCATTCCTTCAACAACTTTGACATTTGAGCTTTCTCAAATCTTCCTTAGTATTTTTTTGAAACATCTGTTAGGCTTGCTTCTAGCAGAATATCCAAGAAAAATGTCTTCATCACTTCTTGCATCAAACTTTCCTAAATTTTCTTCATCCCATCTGATATAACATTTTCTTCCAAATACCTTGAAATACTTAAGAGTAGGAATTCTTCCACACCATAGCTCATAGGGGGACTTTGTGTTACTATTTTCTCTTGCTTGAACTCGATTGAATACATAAAAAATAGTGTGAATAACTTCTCTCCAATAAAATTTTGGTAAACCTACCTTAGTAACCATTGATCTAGTAGCCTCTTGAATTCTTATGTTCTTTATTTCAACAACTCCATTCTTCTGAGGAGTTCTTAGAGTAGATAATTGTCCTTTTATTCCATGCACTTCACAAAACACATTAAACTCCTGGCAAGTGAATTCACTACCTCTATCATACCTTAAGCATTTTATCCTCAAATTTACTTTATTTTCAACCATAGCTTTGAATGTTTTGAATCTATCTAATGCATCTAAATTCTCTCTAAGAAATGTAACCCATGTATATCTAGAATAATCATCAATCAAAAGCATAAAGTACCTTTCACCTTGAAGACTTCTCACTCTTGCAGGACCATAGAGATCTAGATGAATTAAATTCAATAGTCCAGTAGTAGATTCTTCCTTTGATCTATAATGGTTTCTTGCTTGCTTTCCAAACTAACAATTCCTACAATTAGTATTAACAGGCTTTGTAATCCTTCATAAATCTCTCATGGCCTGAAATATACTAAGCCTTTCCAAGTTATCAAAATTAATATGACATATTCTTTGATGCCGCAACCAATATCATTAATCCGAGTCATAAAGCATTGTCCATCAACACCCTTAAGTTGATAAATATTTCCTTCAAATTTCATTCCTGCAACAATCATTGTTCTAGAATCTTTCTGATCACACATATTTCATCCTTAAATACAATAATATATCCTTTACTACACATCTTTCAAAAACTCAAAATATTATGCCTTAAACCATTAACATAATAGACATCATTAGTATTATGCTTTCCATCAAAAATTACTGAGCCTATTCCAAAAATCTTAGTACTAGTATCATCCTCAAACATGACTAAGCCACCATCATATTTTTCAAGTTTAACAAAATTACTTTTTATCATCAATCATATGATGTGAACAACCATCGTCAATAACCCAATAGTTGTTTTCTTGTTTAGCATGTAGGGAAGAGATAACAATACCTTCATTTTTCTCTTTCTCTGGAGGGTATTCCTTCACCGATTTTTCAGAATTAGCAGAAGTAGGTTCATCTTTTATAGCCAAGAACAAGCATTCACTATTATTAGGATCTCCATTATTAGATTCCTCATCTAGTATAATATCATCCTCATTCACATAATATTCTCTATTCATATTCTTACCTTTCTTTTCTTTCTCATATATGTGTTTATTCCTCTTAGCTCTTTCTAGACTCCTTGTAGCATAATGACCTATTCCTCCACAAATAAAGAATTTAAAGGGTAACTTAGCTTCATACTTGTTGGATCCTTTTTTCATATTTCTCACAAAGTTATCTTCTTCTTCATCAATTTTTTCTTCATCTAGATCTTTAGCTTTTGTAGCCTTAAAAGCAACCTCTAATTTGGATCCATTTCTCAAATTTGGCTTTCTCATCTCATAAGATGTCAGAGTTCCCAACAACTAACATTTATTGTAAGTCTTGTAGTCTATGTTTTCTACAATAACACATATCTTTTCATTGTAAGCATTAGTCAGAGTCCTAAGAATCTTCTTTACAATTCTAGATTCATCCATTATAGCACCAAGCCTTCACTTTCCATCTACTAACTCATCCAATCTCTATACATAAGCTTTAACATTCTCATCTTCAGACATATGTAAGATCTCAAATTGTGTCTCCAAATTTTGCAATTTTTCCTCTTTGACCCTTTCAACACATTCATGCACCTTTTCCAAAGCATCATAGACTTTCATAGTAGTATTCATATTTTTAACTTTAATCAACTCGAAATGTACAAGACTATTCTTCAAAATGTACTTCACCTTATTTTTCACTGCATGTGCCTTGATCTTATCAACCATACTCGGTCCATTAGTAAGATAAGTATAAGGATTCTTGTAAGCTTTATCCACATCATAGCCATAGCACTCCAGATATTATTCACTCAATATTTTCTAGATAGCATAATTAGTTCCATTGAACCTCAAATAATCATGAGTAATTCTACCATCCATCCTGGACCTTCCTTAAGTAGTTAAGCTCTTCCCCAAGGAACCAATCTCTAATACCAATTTTTGAACAAGAAAACTAAGAGGGGGCTGAATTACTTTTAGAAATTTTCACTTTTATAACATTCACTGGAACAGGTTAGATCAATCACAATTATTAACTTTTCTAAAATGATTAAACATTAAGTGCAAGTGGAAAAATTGAAAACCATCACACAAACATAGTAACACTAGATTTATGTGGAAATCACAATGAGGAAAAAGCCATGGTGAGGATTAACTCACACTATAGAGAATATAAAAATTGATTACAAAAGGCTCACTACCTAAAAAATGGCTCACTACCAAAACAAGGACTCACTATCTAGATCAAGGACTCACTATCCAATAGGGTTAACCAGCCGAAGGGCTCACTACTAGAAAGATACAAAGAAGATAGAAGAGATACATTATAGAGAGAAGAAAATCTCAATGCAATAGAGAAATCCAACACAATTTTCTCAACTACTTGGATATATGTGTGAATGATAGAGTCCACCTTCAGCTCATTGCATTTAGAAACTCAACATTTAGGCTTCACACTAATCTGCCACACTCATATCACATACACACATTGATTCACATCTTCTTTGCATCTATTTTCTCTATTTATTTTCTCTTATCTCTTTGTTCTACATTCATCACTAACTCATCCTATATTTATACCATCTTCAACATTGAAAAATGTACAAAGTTGGCCATCCATTATAAAATTCAAATTAGGTCAGTGCCAAAAAAAACTAGGGTGGAATTAGAATGAGGGTAAGCCAAAAGAAAACTTGAAGAGGACCCAAATAGGGTCCCAACATGCTACATCAATTTCGAAGGTAGTGTTCAACACAAGGTCGGCCAAACTAGTGTAAAAAACATAGAACAATTAAACACGATCCTTCTAGATATTGAAATTATCTTCAACGTGATCATAACAACTTAACTCTAGAACAAAAATTCATAAGACTTAACCAAAGATAAATCCAGAATAGAAACATTTCTCTCGGACCTCAGCCACATACAAGAGAAAACTACAATTCACCCTAGTGAACATAACTCACATTGTAGAACAAATCAATAGCCAAAAATATGGATATAGTAGCTTCCAACAACCATGATCAACATATCTGAACAACACACACATAGAAGCAAAACCAAGAGCAACCACTAAACACCTGCAATCTTCCTTCACTACAATTTTCTTAATATCCTTGACATATACATCCAATAACTTATATCCATGACATTAATGACAACAACAACTAGTTGATAAACAATTGACCAGTTGACATCAATGAAAACACCTTGCAACAATTTCTTCATACTTGCAACATCATACATAATATCATTGGGTTTTGATGTTTAGCAATCTATTTCAGATGGCTAGACTACTCCTGCAAATCCTCCAATTCACCAAGATCATAAAAAGGCATGTGATTACAAAGCTAAAGATAAGCATCTAATTTAATGTGGACTTAAAAAAAAAAAATGTCAAGGTAATGATTTATAAGTCTACAAGGGAAATTTGGAAAAAACTTCATAGCATCTATGATGGTGATGATGAGGTCAAGAAAACCAAATTACAAACACAAAATCAATTTTCATAGCTTGAAGATAAAATAAGAAGAAAATATTGTTGACTATTTTCCTAGGGTGGATAAAATGATTTGTGGTATCATTTGACTTGGTGAATAATTAAAAGAACCAGTAATTGTAAATAAGGTACTCAAATCCCTTTCTAAAAGGTATGATGCTAAAGTTTTTCTATTAAAGAATATAGATGTTTGGATAAATTTATAATGGATAAAATTTTGGGATCTCTAACTACATATAAAATGAAGAACACACAAAAATAAGCATCAAAGAATGAATTTTCCTTCAAGGAATCTAAGAATGAGAGGAATGAAGAATTTGATCTAATTAATGAGCCTAAATATGAGGAAGCTAACTTTGTAAGGAAGTTTCAATGAAAGGTTCAAGAAATTATAAAGGTAAGTTACCTTTCAAATTCTTCAATTATGGTAAAGTAGGTCACTATGCTTCAAAGTATCCATTTGGGGAAAAATTTAGTAAAAATTTATAAAAAATAAAAAATAATAACTCTCACAACCATAGGAAGAACCTCTATTCAAAAGAGGATAGTAGATCATCAAAGGAAAGTGATTAATGTACTTATAGAGAAGAGAGGTAAGAAGTTATATTCATACAAATGGAATTTTTAAAAGATGAATTGAAAATCATTGTAGAAGATGGTTTAGATATGCTAGATCATAATGAAGGAGAATGTGAAGTAGATATAAAATGAAAATTCATATTTGCATTTAGTGATATGAAAGTGAATCAAAAACAAAAGTTGAAAACTTTGAAGAATCTAAAAAGATGGTTATTGATCTGAATTTGAGATAAAAGAAGCAAAGAGGATAGAAGATTTCTTGTAAGAAAAAATAAAGGAAAAAGGGATGGACTATGAAAGGCTTGAGAAAAAAATTACATCCTTAGGAAAGAATTCTAGAAAGGTTAAGTTTCAATTGGGGAAAACTTTGAATTATGAGAAGAGTGATAAAATTGTAGATGAGATGATAAGCAACCAAGGGCCACCTTCCAAATAAATCTAATGATAATGCTCCTATTAATACAAAGGTTTATCAATACAAGGAGACTAAAGATGAGAAGAATGATTTATAAGCCTACTAAGGAAATTTGGAAAAAACTTCATACCATCTATGGTGGTGATGATGAGGCCAAGAAAGCCAAATTACAAACACAAAATCAATTTTCACAGCTTGAAGATAAAATAAGAAGAAAATATTGTTGACTATTTTCTTAGGGTGGATAAAATTATTTGTGGTATCATTTGGCATGGTAAATAATTAAAGGAACTAATAATTGTAAAAAGGGTACTCAGATCCCTTTCTAAAAGGTATGATGATAAATTTTTCCTATTAAAGAATCTAGATATATGGATAAATTTACAATGGATGAAATTTTTGGGTCTCCAACCACATATAAAATGAGGAACATAAGCAAAGAAACATAAAAGAATGAATTTTCCTTCAAGGAATCTAAGAATGAGAGGAATGAAGAATTTGATATAAGTAATGAGCCTAAAGATGATGAATCTAACTTTGTAAGGAAGTTTCAAAGAAAGGTTCAAGAAAGTATAAAGGTAAGTTACCTTTCAAATTCTTCAATTATGGGAAAGTAGGTCACTATGCTTCAAAGTATCCTTTTGGGGAAAATAAAATTAAAAATTGATACAAAAATAAAAAATAATAACTCTCACAAGCATAATAAGAACCTCTATTTAAAAGAGGACAAAAACTCATCAAAGGAAAATGATGAATGTACTCATAGAGAAGAGAGGGAAGAAGTTATATTCATACAAATGAATTTTTTACAAGATGACTTCAAAATAATATAGAAGATGGTTAAGATATGCCACATCCTGATGAAGGAGAATGTGAAGTAAACATAGAAGGAGAATTCATAGTTGCATTGAGTGATATGAAGGTAGAAAGGAAAGTGAATAAAAAAAAGTTGAAAATTTTGGAGAATCTAAAAAGATGGCTATTTATCTGTGATGCAATAGGGGAGGTCCTACAATCTCACTAGACACAACTCCAATCAGTAATCGCAATCCTCAAGTCACAAATTCTCACAGCTCTTTACTTTCACCAAATCAAGCTATCTCCTTGTAGCATTTGAAACCCACTAAATTGGGTACATTTTCTCATTAACTTATTTTAAAACCAAGACCAGTCCTATTTTAGGGACCCATTATTGAGCTTAACAACATACCAAACAATCACCTAAGGTTTTTTTGTAATAGATTGCTCAAATTAGGCTTTTCATGCCTTTTAGGGCTCAAATTAGCCCTCTTTACCAAAGTAACTACTCACCAATATTCCTCAAACTCTACAAAATCAATTGGGAAGAAATTCATAGGTGCTCAAACCAAGGAATCCACCATTTTTGTCATAGGTTCGATCATCTAATGGCCAAACCATAAAATCCTCATTTCTAGCCTATAAACTAGAGGTTTATTGAAAATCAATCATACATTGCTCATACAAACTTATCAATTCTTTAAATAGGTCCAAATACCCATTTACATGCTCAAAAAAACTTAAAATAATGCTGCCCCAACCTATTGTTCACTTTGGCATATCAAAACCTCTAATTTGCTCTTGGAAAACACACTTTTTAGACCTAGGGCTTGATGCCCAACTCATGAAATGACCTCCCCTGCTCCCTCAAACCTTATACACACCAAAATCAGTTAGTATATTCCCATACCACCGAAACACATCATCAACTGAAGGTGGAATGGGCTTGTTACATTATGAGAACTTCAAAACCCTTAAAATAGGGCTACCCAGTTGCAACAAGGAAATTGAAGAAAACTCACTACAAAAGTAATGCAAGGTGTTCAAGATCAATGAAAAAGAGAGTTAACACATTTCCCTATTAAAAAAAAAGAATATTCTTAATCATTACACCCTTGTATGAGCTTGCACAGTGCTAGAAAGATTAAAAAACTCAGTAATCTAGAAAAACCAGTCTTGAGACTTGGTGCTTTTCATTCAAATATTTAGAAAGCTTCTTACAACGATGGAATTTCACATATTTATGCTTTTATTAAACCAAATACCTCTCTAACTCCCTCTAACTACCTCTTAAACTCTTGTGACCATTCATATTCCACAAAAATAACTTTTACAACTTCATTGTTTTGACAACTTTGGCAAAAATGCAATTTTTGCAGTGTCAAACAATTTGGCCACCCTAAACACCTAATATGACTCAAAAATGACCTATTACAATCTAAAATTGTCTTTAAGACCTTATTTTATGCAAATCCATCAAAATTCTAAAGCCTAGACAATAATTTCTTAACTTGACAACATTTATCTAATGGTGCTCCTGCACCATGTACACCCCAATTTGAAACTTTTCCAAGTTCCTTGGAAAGATGAATGTCACATGTACTCTATATTCTCCATGCCTTTTACTTCCTTGCTTTTCTTCAACTGGTCCATTGTGTTCTTGTTCCTTGTTGCCTTTAACATTCTTGATCTTGTCTTCATCTAAAACTTGCTTCTCACTATCATACAACACTGTGGGGTGTCTTATATCCTTTCCTCCATCAAATACTGATGTCACTTCACCTTTTACACCTGTAGTCACCTTTGTACCAATTTCCATCACTTTCTTTGCAACTCCTTGCTTATTCCATTGTCCAATGCTCATACCAACTGCACATTCCTCACTGTTAACTATACCATTCCACTTCTTTATCTCTACCAGACCTATAAGTACTTCATTCCCTATCCTTTCCACTATTCTATCATCAATACAGACCTTTATCTTTTTTTCCTCTATCCTTTTAATCTTGTGACTCACTGTCCCATAAAAATTCACTATCCTTCTATCACCACATACCACTATCCTCTTGCTTACCATCTCATCATTCTGACAAAGCTCTATCCTAACACTTTTTTATTGTCCTTTTACCAGATTCAACACCATAGGTCACTTGACTGTCCCTTCCAACATGTCATCACTCTCTTCTTTCCTTTTGAAAGGATTTCTACCCTTACAATGCACTATGACTGTAACACCCCGTCGTGCGAACCCCAAAGGACAACTAAAGCAACAAATACCACACAATTTTTTTTAAAAGTAAAACTAACATGCACGAGATGCACAAAAGTTATGACATGAAAATTCATTTAAACAAACCCAATATCATTTACGTCCCTTGGGGTACATGAGGATACAATACGAAACTTAATGCCATACATCAAAGATAAAGAATGAAAGCCAAATCTAATTCACGACAAAGCATACATATAAAACCATCAATAAGAACCATTCTCTTAAATAAATACAACACTTTGAATAACATCTGATATGGAACCATATCCACACAAGGTTTACCAATGCAAAAATATTACATCACATCCTTTTCATTACTTTACACTGTTCAAGTCTTACAATGATACAAACATGTTTCCCAATATGGGCAAGAACCACATGACAAAATAGAATGGTACAACTCTGGAGTTGCCGCAATAGCACCAATTTGCACCTCTCGATCCTTGATTGGGGACCCAATGGGGTGCTTAGCATGTTCCACCTGACCACGTGGGTCCGAAGACCCACCCCCCTTGCTAAGGAGCTGACAAGAAGAGACCTCAACCAAGAACATCTAAACAGGGAACCACAAGACTCAACGTCATACGAAGGTATCATAAAACAAGGATTACAATGAAATAATCAACAACATTCATGAGTCAATAAAATCAAATAAAGCTATGAAACTCATCACATTTAACCCAAGCAATAACAATTAAGCAAGTCACCAAAGAACATTCATAAATCATTTTCACAAGAACCTGAAACAACATAAAGAATACAATATCCAGAGGCGACAATCGAGACAAGAACAAGGGTGTCTAGTGGAGAGTGTAATCACATAGCTCTCATGGGATTCTCCTGGCCCTTCCTCCAACTGAGGTGTTGACACCCATCTATGGATCTCGTGGCCCTTCCTCCTAACTGACGCGTCGGCACCATAGGGTAGCTAATGCGAAACCGATAATCTCTCATGAAGACGAGACTACAACTTTGCCGACAATGGCCTTCTCAGTCTATCACTAGTCTATGGTAGCCCTAATGCATAGATTAGGAATCCAATTTTAATTATCTTGTGCATTTTACTACCCGTCCCCCTAAATTCTATTGTTTAGGTTATCACTTGTTTAATTACTCTTTCATGGGTTATCCTGAGCCCTTCCTCATTCTGAGGCGTCGGCGCCCATGAAGAGCCACTCTCCCTAAGACCCCTAACATAAACCAAACTAGGCAAGGGTTGTACCATAACCGAAAAACAATAATCTCAAGACCAAACTACGTGAGGCATTAACCATCTCGCTATAAACACATAATCAATGTTTCAACAATTCATGTACAACCCTTTTAAAATCATGATATCAAAACACGTGCCACATCAAGGGCACATAAAAGGAGAACATCAACTGACAATAATCTCAATCCTCTGGAAACCAAAAGAACGACAATCCACAAATGAGGGTAAAATGAAGCAACAAGAGTTTTTCAATGATATGGGGCTTCAAGCCAACTTCAACACCAACCCAATGAATAAAAGCTCATCAAATCAAAATAAACTAAGAAGGTCATACTCATCAAAAAATCCAAGTCTTCAAGATATTCAAAAGGATCCCAACCAAAATCAACTCAAGGAAAAGTCACGTCAAGATAAAACATCAAATCATATAATAACCAACATGAACAAGCAACCACAACATCCATGAATTTCACTTTTCGAAGCAACCTCCCATTATCAAACAAATAGTAAGACATTCCTTCCACATATAAACTACTAAGTAATCTCCAATAACCCAAAGTGTTTTTAAGTTAAATAATCTATCAATTTCTTAATTGACTTACTCATATAAAAGACTATAAATAATTAACAGACTACTTTTTGCTAATCCACAAAGAGTGATAACATTATACTAGCATTTAAGGCTTCCTTTATATCTTATCTCTTCCATTATTGAGGCATCATTTAAAACAAACTGAAGAAAATGTAGAGACATATTTTAATATCCATCTCACTACACATTTATCACAATAATGACTCCATTCCCCTATACCTACTTGCATATAACATTTGAGCTCTACTGCTATGGAACACAACTTTCACATGATTCACCTAAAGTCACAAGACACCATAATTCTAAGATCTACCAAAGTGACAATTATACCAAAATAATTCCCAAGAAGACATCCCTTAATTCAACCACTAAATTTTGTGGATTATTTACCACCCACAACTTACATTTGCAAGTAGTTAAAGTAACACTATTATAACTACCAATTTTTATTTTTTTATTTTTTATTTTTTTACAATTCAATTATTAATTAATATAACTATAGTCAATATTCACTTACTAATAAATCAATAGAGATACATTTAAGCCCCTGAATACTTCCTCTAGTTCATGGACATTAATAGATGTCATAAATCCTTCGGTAACCATTCCTTTCGAGAGTATATCGACTATATATATGTTTGTACTACACTATGTTATCCAAAAAATTATTTCATATATAAAAATAGGACTGTATGTCTAAATCCACTCCATTCAATATGAAGCATTTTATCAATGTAGAGATATATTGATTTATGTTTATTTTATTGTAATCCTAAGTATAATCCACCATATTCATAATAACTCGCGTTAGGGATAGGTGAAGAGACTTTGAAATGAAGAGATAAGTTAGATTGCATATTATGCAGTGATAATGAGGGATGCGAACTAAAGGAGAACTACATTTCTTATCGACTTGAACACTCTGAATTGGATAAATTACCAGAAGTTTTCAAGAAGATAACAATGTAGTTCACGGGAACAAAAAAAAGAGAATTAGATCTATGGTTGGTTGCGATCAGCCAAAACTTGAAAAATCCCATGGAGAATACATTGCAAAGGTACCGCTAATCTCAGAGAAAAATATTGGTGATGCTAAATATAACAGTCTGAAAGGTGGGAATGGGTTATGTATCAAATGACCAGCAATAATGGAGAGATGCTGATCCAGTAACAACATGCTAGGGAAAATGTAAATTGAATGCTTGGAGATTTATATCAAATGATCAAAGTGAATCTTATTCCCTAAGGATCCATTGCTAGTATGGTAGCGATCTAAAGAAGATGGGAGGCTCGCACCAAGCTTAGAGGCAAGGTAAACAAATCTCAAATAGCAGAATGAAAGAAATTCGAATTCCAGACAAAAGGAAACAATATTCAACCAAGTACAAAAGAACACAAATGATTGGAATGGAGTCAAATCTAGATTCATCAAACAGCATGATAGCATTGGACTACAGGTAGACCACAATTCATGCATTTCAAATCCAATCTCAAGCTTAAAGCATCGATAGCAGGCTCTACTTGTTCAAATCAAAATAAATGAGCAAGTGAATTTTGGTTTCCAAACAACGTATATATTCGGCACATTCATATACAAAACATAATTAAAATTTAGAAATGATGGAACCTGGATCCCGAAACTTGGCAAGTTGGAGACTCGGTGACGAGATCACTCATCTATTGTACCCACTGTGTCCTGCAAAAACCACCGCAATTATTCTTCCCAATCCTCCACAATTGTCCCCCTCCAATCTACTATACGCCGCCGCTCCCCCATCTTCCCAAACAAAACTCCATTAAATCTCTTAAAATCCCCCTGTTTTCTTCCCACATTCCGTTCAAAACATGCATGCTTTCCTCTGAATCCTTTTTTTTTCATTTTATTTTATTTTTATTTATTTATTTATTTATTATTATTTTTTTAATTGCTTTACTTGCTTTTTATGAATTCGAAATCTTATCCTTTTACTTATTTTAAATCACTTATTTTAAGTAATTGTCTTTTCCCATGTTTTGCTTCTATTTCCACTCGCTTTAACATCAGTTCAAATCTTATTTTTCTTATTTGTTAAAAGTCACTTGATTTTTCCCATCTTTTAGGCTTTACTAAAACAAAACTCCACCTTTTCTATCTTTATTTTGCTTTAACAACAATTTCAATCTTATCTTCTACTTTCATATTCAAGATCCCCATTTTTTTGTGATTAACCAATTATCTCTCAAAATGATAATTTTTCAACTATAATTTGAGATAGACTTCTATCTACACAAATTAAATTTAGTATTTATTAATGACTTAACATTATATTATTATTACTTTAAATTATAATTTTATTTGAATTACCTTATAAGGAATTCTATTTTAATTTTCTAATTTTATTATAAACAACCTTCCAATCAATTTAATTTAATTAATTGTTTAAACATGACTAATAACATATTATATTTTTCACACAATCAAATAACACAGTGAACAATGAATCCCAAACAAATACTTCACACAAAATTCAAGAACAACCGACACGGAGGGCACTACAATGACAGTCTGAGACACACTACTACTCTCTTTTTTCACACAATAGTATTTTTCCTTATGACTGATTACAAATCACCTTCATTTATTGTGTTTATTGTCCTATCTTTGTCATGATTTACTTTCATTGCCAAAAATATACTCTTACCTTTACCTTCCTCATCATACTCCTTTCTACCTAACATAATGATCTCACCATATTCTTCTATACCCTCAACCAATGGAGTTAACCTGAACTCTCTCTCATCCTTTTCAATGATCTAAGTATTGTTCCTACCATTATACAAGGCTGACCTATCAAACTGCTAGGGCCAAGGTTCCCAACAATAGATGAAAACAACTCATGGGAAATATATCAGAAAGAAGTTAATTTCTATATGGACCTATCTGAGATTCAACTCATGCTTGTTCACTCAGCATTAAAGACTAATTTTCACTAACCCATGACACCCTATATGGCCTTTTGCTAGGTACTCCTTACAAATGTAATTTTTCTACCATCTCATTAGACACAATATTATCTATACAACTTGAATCAACAATGACTTTGCATAAATTTTTCTTATACCTACAGGATATCCTAAATAATTCTCTCCTTTGAAGCAACCCTTCCTCCTTTGTGGTCTTCAAGATTTTTTTCTTCATCATCAACATTTCACCAATTTGGGGAGTAGCAACCAATCTATTGGAACTTTTACTACTTTCTGCCTCATCTTCATGAACAATTTAAGGTCTCCTATTTAGTTTTCTTTCTCCTCCACTTTTTGATGAACTACTCTTCTTAGGGAACTTCCAAGCTAGATTTCCATACTATTGACAATGATAACACCTACCAGTAAATTAGTTAGAATCCCTTCGATGTCCAAACCTACCCCTTGTACCTCTCTATCCTCCTCTAAAGTCTAAATTTTTTTCATCTCTCTTGCTTGGTTCTTCCTCTTGATTTTTAGTTGTCTTCCTTGGAGTCGAATAGGCTCCTCTTCCTCTCATGGTGTTTCCTCTTCCTCTTATTGTATTCTCTTGTCTTATTTTTACCTTCTCTTCAGCCTTCAATTCCATTTTATAGCATTCCTCTACATTCCTAGGATTATTCAAGGCCAACTCATCTAGTATATTCATTCTTAAGCCACCCAAGTACCTAGCTATTTTTGCATCTTCATTTTCATTGTGGTTAGACCTCATACTCAATTTATAAAATTCTTTAGTGTATGCCTTTACATCCATTTCCTTCTATTTCAAAATTTTCAACTTGTTAAACATTTGAATTGAATAATCTGAAGGGAAAAACTTACCTTTTAGTTTAGCTACCATCTTGTCCCAATCCACAATATTAGATTTTCCTTGTTTCCTTCTCTTTGACTATAGGTAATCCCGCCATACAAGTACATGACCCTTAAGTTTTTTTTCGCAATCTTCACTCTATGTTCCTCAGGAATCTCTTCACATTCAAAATAGTTATCCAAAGAAGATATCCAATCCAAAAATTCCTCTTCATTCAAATTACCACCAAAGTCTTGCACATCTATTTTCAACTTGTACTTGTCACTTTTTACTACCTTTATCAAATTGTCCATTCTCTAATCTTCTAGATCAAGTTCTTCTTCAACATCTTCAAACTCTTCATCATATTCTTCCTATGATTCACTGCTTTCAATTAGTTCCCTTCTCTTATTGGTTTCTAAGGCTACTAATCTCTCTTTTAGTTCTCTAACCTCTATTATGTACTAACTCCTCAATTCAGTCATCTCCTTTTCTATATTCTTTCCTTTTGGAGGCTTCTTCACAATCATTCCTCTTCACCTTCCTAGCTTTCTTTCACAATCTTCAACTTTCTTCTACAAGAATCTGGTACCTTTGCTTTAATACCTCTTTTTTGCAATAAGGGAGGTCCTACAATATCACTACACATAATTCCAATTAGTAATCACAATCCTCAAGTCACAAATTCTCACAGCTCTTTACTTTCCCCAAATCAAGCTATCTCCTTGTTACATTCCAAACCAACTAAATCAGGTATATTTTCGCATTCACTTCTTTTCAAACCAAGAACATTCTTGTTTTAGGGACCCATTATTGAGCTTAACAATATACAAAACAATCACCTAAGGTTGTTTTGTAATAGATTGCTCAAATCAGGCTTTTCATGCCTTTTAGGGCTCAAATTAGCCCTCTTTACCAAAGTAACTACTCACCAATCTTCCTCAAACTCTACAAACTCAATTGAGCAGCAATTCATAGGTGCTCAAACCAAGGAATCTTCCATTTTTTGTTAGAGACTCAATCATATAATGGCCAAACCATAAAACTGTCATTTCTAGCCTATAAACTAGGGGTTTATTGAAAATCAATCATCCAAAGCTCCTACAAACTTATCAATTCTTCAAATAGGTCCAAGTACCCCTATAAATTCTCAAAAAAACTTAAAATAATGTTTCCCCAACCTATTGTTCACTTTGGAATATCAAAACTTCTAATTTTCTCTTAGAAAGCACACTTTTTAGACCTAGGGCTTGATGCCCAACCTAGGAAACATCCTCCCTTGCTCCCTCAGACCTTCTACACACCAAAATCAGTTATTATATACCCATCCCACCAAAACACATCTTCAACAGTAGGTGGAATGGGCTTGTTACATTATGAGAACTTCAAAACCATTAAAACATGGCTACCCGACTGCAAGAAGGAAATTGAAGAAAACTTACTACAAAAGTAATGTAAGGCATTCAAGATCAATAAAAAAGAGATTTAACACATGTACCTATCAAAAAAAATAAGATACTTAATCAATACACCCTTGTACAGACTTGCACAATGCTGGAAAGATTAAAAAAACCAGTCTTGAAACTTGGTGCTTTTCATTCAAATCTTCAAAAAGCTTCTTAAAATGATGGAATTTCACATATTTATGCTTTTCCTAAATCAAATTCCTCTACAAATCCCTCTAACTACCTCTTAAACTCTTGTGACCATTCATATTCCACAAAAATAACTTTTACAACTTCATTGTTTTGATAACTTTGCCAAAAATTCAATTTTTGCAATGTCAAACAATTTGGCCACCCTAAACACCTAATATGACTCAAAAATGACCTATTACAATCTAAAATGGTCTTGAAGACCTTATTTTATGCAAATCCATCAAAATTATAAAGCCTAGACAACAATTTCTTAACTTGACAACATTTATCTAATGGTGGTCCTGCACCAATCTAAAATTGAGATAAAAGAAGCAAAGATGATAGAAGATGTCTTGTAACAAAAAATGAAGGAAAAAGAGATAGAATATGAAAGGCTTGAGCCAAAAATTGTATCCCTAGGAAAGAATTCTAGAAAGGTTAAGTTTCAATTGGGAAAAACATTGAATTATGAGAAGAGTGATAAAATTGTAGATGAGATGATGAGAATCCAAGGGTCACCTTCCAAATAAATCTAATGATAATTATCCTATTAGTACAAAGGTTGATCAATACAAGGAGACTAAAGATAAGAAGAAGGACTATGGTATTACCAAACTTAACAATTAGAAGAGAAGATTCAAAGTTCCATCTCCTACAAGATAATCCTTCATAAGTAGGTAAAGTTACTCTTCATCTAGTTATAGTTTATTTTATGATCAATATGGTCCTAAGGGTATTGGTTGTAGACCAAATTCAAGAAAAATATTTTTTTGAGGAAGAATCTATTTATACTCTTAGTTGATTATAATATCTTACTTTATAAGTGCAAGAATTTTGGGTACAAGGATTTTTTTTGTAGAAGTAGAATTCCAAAACCACCTAGACATGAAAGCAAAGAAAATATGAATATCTTTTCTATTTAGAAGAAAGAAGCTAAGAACGAACAAAAAATAAAGATAGAAAATTAGAAGACTAAAAAATCAATCATTGTTCAATTGTATTTCATGCTCAAGAAAATCCATGGGTTATTGATAGTGAATGATCTAGTCACATGACTAAAGATAAAATTAAATTCATTAGCCTAAAGAAGTGTGATGGTGGTTTAGCTAAATTTTGCTATAATAATACTCCAAGTATTTATGGAAAAGGATTTCTAATAATTGATGAAATATCTAGAAAAAATGTTGTTCTATAAGTTCAACGACTAAAGTATAAAATTTTGAGTGTATGTTAGATGTGTGACAAAGGATACAATCTAAAATTCTATGGTAAAGGATGTATAATCAAGGAAAATGGAAATATTTTAGAGAAGAAAGAAGGAATGAAGGTAATTTCTATAATCTCACTAAAGTGAAAAGAAGAAGCTACCTTCTGAGACAATATGATGAATGTTGGATATCGAATAAAATGATTAGTCATATTACTTTTGATAATGTTGTGAAGATCAATTCAAAGCATGTTGTGGGAGATATGACAAAAATTGTTAAGAAATCAAGTAGCTTCTACAAAGAATGTCAATTTGGGAAGAAAACAAGAGTAACATTTAAGACAAAGGAGTATTCTACTACAAATCCATTAGAGTTGTTTCATATAGACTTATGTGGACCTACGAAAATAAAAACATAAGGATAGTGGATTTAATATTTTTAAGGTTGTGCTTAAAAATTAAATAGGGTCAAGTATAAAATTCATAAGTTACAAATGGTGTGTAAATTGTTGCAAAATATTGTCAAGGTATGTTTTGTTTCCCTAGACTTGGAATTTTTCTACTAAACCCTTTTCTATAGCTCTAGTTTTTTCTTTTCTACATGCTATGACTCCTCTAGATTATGTTAGAGATAATGTATTGTTAGTGTTTTATGCTATTGATAGGTTTTTAGCCCTAATTTACTTAAAACCTATGGTTTTTGTCCAATCGTGCACTTTATACTCTAATTCATCATTGACTATCTATCAATAGTTTTTGATTTCTTAAGTTACAACTTAAGCCTCTTTACATTGTTGGTTACTAGAAATTCTTATAGTTTTATCAAGACTTCTTTTGGGAGGGGATAAAAGTGGATGTTAAAAAATTATGATTGAAATTTTTTTTTTCAAAGAGATAAATAGGAGAAAATTAATACACATGTCCTTTGACAACTCTTTTTAGGAAGAGGTCTCCATGGAATCTATCATAGGGCTTCCAAGATCTAAGGGTAAAAATATCATCATGGATATAGTGGATCACCTCACTAGATATTCCCATAGAATTATATTATCACATCCATTTACAAGTATAGTCACAAAATAATTCTTAAATAATATACAAAAGCTACATTGTCCATCTAAACTTATTTTTCGTGACCTTGATCATATCTTTACTAGTAAATCTTGGAAAAAATTATTATCATGTTTGGTAACTAAATTGTGTCATATTAATATGGTGGAACATTTTTTTGTTGTTAAAAAGTTCTTGGAAGGGAATCTATGATATTTTAATTCAAATAAGTAGTCTCAATGGGTATATTGGCCACAACTAATTGAATGGTACCAGTATAACACTTGCTTCTATAGTTCATAAAAATGTATCAATTTCTTGAACTATATGGTCATTGTCCTCCATTCCTCACATCATCATTCAAGGTTTCACAAGAGTTTAGACTATGGAGGACAACATGCTTCATTAGAAATAAGTATTTTTAAGACTCACAAAGAATCTAGCAATGAATCAAAATTAAATGAAGCAAAAATTAAACTAACATAGTAGTGAAGTATTTTTTTAAATTGGTGACTAGATTTTACTGAGATAGTAGACTTATAAGAAAATGCAATTGGAGATACAAAAAAATAGAAAAAAATTATCCCCTAAATATTGTGACCCATACCAAATCATATAAATGATAGATAGTGTAACCTTCAAGCTTGAGTTTTTCTAAAAACAAAGATACATCTAATTTTTCATGTTTTCTATTTGAAGAGGGTAATTAGGAATAATGTCCTTGCTTGAACAATATTCCTAGATCTTCAAAAATATGGATAAATCAGATTGGAACTAGATTTCATTTTTTATACATGCACCAAGAAGTTGATGACTAGAAAACTCACTAAATATCTCATCCAATGAAATAAAGTACATGTTAAAGATGCAACATGGGTGGATGGAGCATTTATTGAGAAGCATCCACACATGATTAACATTGATGATAATGCTTCTATAAAGAGGATGCATCATATAGAATTAATGTAAGAGTATATATAGAGTTATGAGTAGTCATCTTGTGACTAAACTAACTCTTAATTAAGTTATATTATCACTATTATGATGTTATATAGTTAGTTAGGTTAGCCTAGGGCTTATATGTAATTATATGATTTATCATGGGTGGTATCCTAGGAATATTTTGGGTATATCTAGAGAGATACTTATTCTCATTTGATCATCAAATTATGAATTGTGTTCTCATTAGAAATATTTGAATATTTTTATTCTCTAATATTATCAAGTGTTTATATATTATATCATATCACATTCCCTTTTTGTATAGGTTATTTCATTTCAAACACAAATACATACATACATATATACATAGATACAGACAGACAAACACACACACACACATATATATATATGTTACATTATATTTTTTTCCTAGTTATTTATATTGAAATTAGAATGTGGGTGAATAATAATGAACCCATTTATAAAACATGTTAGGGAGCTTTTTGAGATATAAAAACATAAAATATTTAACATATTTGAACAAAGATGCCTAAATTTCAAAGGGGTTTGTTGGCCTCTCAATGATCAATATCACCTTGGAGACTATGCTCCATGAGGATTCATGATACCAACAAGTTGAGCCCATCAAGGTTTGGGCCATGGAAGTAGGGATTTGACTCTATGCCACCATATCTACTCACTTTTATTTTTTATCTTCATATTTTTATTTTAAATTATTCCTTTTTTATTTCCATAAAAAGTAACCTATATATATATAATTTATTTAAATAGAATTTTTTCCTTTTATTTTTATTTAAAGTATCAATATATATATTCTATACTAGTAGATAAAAAAAGAGCTTATCATATGTATAATTATATATATATACACACATTATGTATATATGTATATATATACATATATACATATATGTATATACACACACACACACACACATATATATATATGTATATGTATATATATGTACATATATGTTTATATGTATGTACATATATATACATATACATATATATATGTGTATATATATGCATATATACATATATGTATATATGTATATGCATAAATGCATATATATATATAAATACATAAATGTATATATATATACATGTTTATACATCTATGTATATATGTATATATATACACACATATATATGTATATATGTATATATATGCATATATACATATGTGTATATATATATATATATGTATATATATATATACATATATATACATATATGTATATATATGCATATATGCATATATGTATAAATATAGATGTATATTGTAGTGTAGAAAAATGCATACCCTTGCATTTTCACACTTATTTGGGACCACCTTGCTTTATTTATGCTTCTTTATGTATTAATTGGCTCTATTTTACATCACAAGCCTAATAAACCCTATACTTTTATAGCATTTATCCTAACAAAAATCAAAAGATAAAAGATCATTTAGTGATTTTGTCTGGGTTTCTCTGATTTGTGGACTAGGACTAAAATGCCACCTAGGGTGTCTTTGACCTCCATGGGTCTTGGGACCTTGATTTTAAGTATACCTGAAAAGGTCCCTTTTTGGAGTTTGTACCCTGAGATTTGAGCCTTGGGACTAAGATGCCACCTAGGGTGTCTTAGTCCTCCTTGGCTTATTTTTGGGATTCAATTTCAAATCTTGGTGGGATTTATCCTCCTTTAATTAATGAATTCATATGTTAGCTTGTTGTGGTGTAGTTCTGGGATATTAAGCATGAATAAGTATAAATACAAGGTTTCTCTACTCATTTTCATAACAAGCATTCAAGTATGCATTCCTAAGGAAAGTTTATGCATTCAAGAGCAATTCATCAAGTATTTGGA
The DNA here is from genome assembly GCA_007258455.2 of Sequoia sempervirens. Classification (NCBI taxonomy): domain Eukaryota; kingdom Viridiplantae; phylum Streptophyta; class Pinopsida; order Cupressales; family Cupressaceae; genus Sequoia; species Sequoia sempervirens. Next base: position 19,915 of record VDFB02372826.1, on the reverse strand, counting down.
GCCATCATTAAGATTCAAGCATCATTTCAAGGGTTTAGTGCATCCATTCATGTTGTTGAGCCAAGATTGTGGATGTAGTATTGAAGATCTATTTTCAGCCATTTTTCACATAATATCCAAGGATCCAAGATCTACATTCTTCATGGCCACTACATCATAGATTTTATATTTTCTTCACAAGAAATCATCCAAGGTGATATAATTTACATATTTCATGTTTCATGCTTCATTTCATTCATTTCACCATTTGGTTTAATTACCTACAAGGGGTTTGACCAAGGAAAACCCCCATTCACAAACAAACAACAAGTTTTTCCTCTCTTGCATGTTTGTGATTGTAGATTTAGGTTGAAGACTTGACAATCATTTGAAGTACAAAATTGAAAAAGTTACAAAGTTACATTACAAAGTTGTCATCTTCGTGGAAAATCAAATATAGGCCAAATTCGGAAGTTTCAAAACCTGAGATTGAGAAGGAGGCAAGTGCAAACCTTGGAGCCTAGGATCACATTCAAAGTTTTCAAAATTTTAGAATGGGACTAATACACCACCCTGGGCATCTTATTCCTCCTGAGTATATTTTTTAGAGATTCCTTCAGATTTGGTTCTGACATCCGAAGACTCGACATCTACCTTGAAAAACAACAGCAAGAATAATATGCCATATTGGATGTCTTAGTCCTCCATAGCACTTTTTGATAGCATTTTTACATTTACAAAATCCTCATTACATTTCCAGACTTCCCAAGTAAACATACCCTAACTTGATGTAGGTTAATTTCATCATTTGTACTCCTTATTTGGCTTACATTACTAGGCTTTGTGAGTTGAAAATTAAGTTGTCTTTTCTAAGTTTTTTTATTGGTGGTGAACCCCTAAAATCTTATAAAACCCCCTCCTAGTTCCTCCTTATTGTGAATTGACTCACTTTGTGCGGTTGATAGTCGAACCAATTAGGACTCCTAGGACATTATTGAATGATAATAAGAGCAAAGTGGTGTTCTATGACCTAAGTTATAAAGCACCCATTTTCCTATTGTTCATTTTGGTGAACCCAACTCTTTTTAACATTCATTTTCTGATTTGGAGTTCATTCAAGTTCTAGATCTATATTGAATTCGTTCTTGCATTGCATCTTGCATTAGTGAAATTTCATCTAGGGTTTCTCATATTTGCATTAATGAAAATACATATAGGTTGTCTTTCTAGCTTTCTTGCATCATTTAATCTCATTTAATAACTAAAAAGTGCATTGTTCGACATCTTAATTGTATTTAGAGACATTCTTATTACATTCAAAATTGAAAAAATAAATGCATTCACTTTTGCATCTAATTGCTTGTCAGTAGTTACTTTTTCTTGCATTCATTCACACAATTTTATATTTCTAAACATTGGGTCCCTAGGTAGGCAACCTATGAACACTATTATCAGCTCAGGTTTTTCTCTTTTTATGGAAAAAACTGCCATTGGTACAAAAATTCCCTTCCTGGTGTCTTAGTACCTCTCTGGGTTTTTATCTCAAAATCTTGTCTAAGTTGATTGCATTCTATTTCAGTTTCTCGAACCCTCAAATTCCTTCAATAGGATCAAGACACACTTACTAGCATCTTAGTCCCTATTGGGTTTGAAGTTATAGTTTCCAGGGTTTAAATCCATTTTTTTGTGCTTATGTTTGCTTCCAATGGTTACTTGTTTCAGTGGGTTGAATTTTAGTTTCATGCATTTTACTAAATCTAACTTAAGTAGCTTCATTTCATTCATTTCTTAATTCCATTTTTGCATTCTCAACATTTCATTTTCATATTAGTAAATTACCTTGGTTGAAATCTAAAAATTGCATTTCATTCTAGTCCTTTACATTGCATTTTAAGATTGCATAGATTATTGTTCAAAAATGTTAGTTTTGGTTTTTTCCAAGTTTGCAAAGAAAAAGTTAGTCAATAAGCATGTTATTCATTCATTCAGTCCATTCCCTAGCTATCAGAGTCTCCTATCACAAGAGAGTGAAAATGTTAATGCTTGCCTCTGTAGAACCAAGATCCTAGTACCTACAAAATACAAAGAACACACACATTAGAAGATTGAAATGCAAGTTAGAATCTAAGTTCCCCATGAAATCCATTCACACTGGTAGATTTTGACCCATTTTTCGACGACCTTCCGTCAGATGCCAGGTCAAAATTTTGAAATTTCAAATGTTGTCGAAATTCTGATGCAATAATAGCGATGAATAGCCCTTGAAATTCCAACGGATGGTCGTCGAAAAATGGGTCAAAATCTACCAGTGTCACAAAGCTTAAATTAGGAAATAAGATGAAGAACACAATAAGAAATCAATAAAAAGAGATTGAATCCTAATTAAACAAGTACACTCTTTATCCCATGGGGGAATTGGTGCCAATTTGATGTGAAAATTGGCCCTTTCCCAACTCCAATGATGCAATGTTGATTGGTGATGAAGAGTGATCCACTTTGTTGAAGATTGAAGTGTGCTCCAAGATGAAAATCTGCATAACTTAGCTAAGACTTGATGAAAAGGGATGATAATTTCTATGCTTTGGTATGGGTTTGAGCATAGTAAGTTTTCTCAAATTTGTGGATGATGAAATGAGGAAAGAGACCTCTTATCTATAGAATGACAATTTGGAGAAATGTGGGACTAAAATTCAACCAATGGAAAGGTAGCACTTGTCAAGAGATGGATGGATGAAGGATGTGCACATTTTGATGAATGTGCCCATAAATCCAATTAGGTGATATTTTAAATTAGTGAAATGAAAAGGTGGACGGAGAGTCAAATCGAGTAATGGCCACTTGGCTCAATGAAAAAGGACTTATTAGGTGAAGTAAATGTCTTGTTGGAAGGACAAATTCCACTTGGATTTGAATTCAAATTTGAGAGAATATTCCTCCATTATGCCATGTTGAGAGAAAATAGAGATTTAATAAATGAATCAAATTGACTTTCATGTGCAAGTGGAAAAAGCTAGAGGATGCGACTTGCATTATGATTAAATTAATCAAAGGTTAATTAATTTAAAGAGAGATTAGATGTGAAAAATTTGAATTAGATTTATAGGTTGATTTAAATCAAAGATGAGAAGAATGTGATTTTAGACTTAGTTAAATAAATATTTTGTTTTATTTAACAAAAGAGGATGATTGGTTATCTTAAATTAAACAAGGTTTAATTTATTTAATTTAATAGATAGACCTTAGAGATTTAATCAAATAAAGTGAATTATTTAATTAAATATGGACACAGGGTTAATTAGATCAGATAGATTTATTTAATTAACAAGAGAGAAAGACTTAATAAGATAAAATGATTTATTTATTTAAGACAAGAAAATTGATGAATTTAGTCAAATAAGGGTATTCAATTAAATGATTGTACTGAGGGATGATTTATGATGAAATGGTGTTAATAATTGGGATCAAGTATGTCGGTGTATTTTCCATGTCTACATTTTTTCCCTCTTTGAAGCAATGCACTTGTGCGCTGGTTCAAAGAATAAATTGTCTTGATCAAAATTAAAAAATTCTCTAATTTTTTCAGATGCCCCACTATTGCCCGAGCAAATGAATTATGCCGGTACAATGCCCCCTCAAGAGATTGAGTGAAAAGTTCAATTTGAGGGTCGATCTCACAACAAAGAGGTTCAAGATTAGTTCAACTTGAATGTTTGAAGTAGACAGTAATCAACCATGGGTAAACACACACTTGATCCTACTATGTACCATGATAGTTACATTATTGATGATATAAATGAGATGATTATGATGATTCTTTTATGACTATGCAAATGGATGATAAATGTATGGTTTATGAGATGCTTAGAATAGCCAATCTACAATGATGAAATGCAATGCATGTGAGATGATCAATGTTCTTTTATATGATATGGTATGATATGCAGATGGTTTGTGGATGCAGGATGGATGCATTAGCAATGATTTATGCTTAATTTCCATGGTACCATGTTAGCGCAAAGGGAAGTAAGAAGAAAATAAGATGATGACAAGAGACACCAACAAGCCAACTTTATTAGAGATGATGATAATGATGATGATGGGTATGTGCAGGATCATCATGGAAAAAATAGGCCCTTAAGTGGCAAAAAAATCAGAAAAATCAGAATTAGGCAACTTGACGTAAAAATTTGAATAAGTTATTTATACTATTTCAAAAATATGTAAGAATAGAATCTATAGCAAATTGAATGTAGTTTCTAAACTACTAGGTTTGTTTAAAAAAAAAAATCTATTTGGTGAAAATTTGAAATTTCAATGCAGTAGTACTTAAATTTGGGGAAAAATAAGAAGTAGGTGTCGTTTGACCACCCTAACCATAATAAAATGATAATATTTTTTTATAAGATTTTAGATATAAGTAGAGGACTCATGTTTGATGTCATGCATATTTTTGTAATTTTTTCCAAGTAAACAATTAATTATGAATTTTTATTACAACTTTTAAAAAATATAAAATAATTGTATGTATGACCACCTTAACTTGGTCAAAACTTCATGAAATTCAATTTTTCTTTTTTTTTATCCTAGAGTATGTGAAGCATAGAATGTGACACATGTTTTGGATTCAAAAAATGTGATACCATTTGAAAGCTATAGATGTTTTTCAATCAGTCTATCAATTTGGACTTTAGTCATAATTTGAATAGAAAATGAATAATAATTACTTATTAAATTCAAAGTAAAGCATAATTTATATTTGTGGAAAGCTGAGAATCTCCTTTAAAAACCCTTTTCGTTTCATCAATTTTGGGTAAAGAAAAATTCATCAGCCACATACCCATCATATTGCCACTTTTTGGCTCATCATGATCCTGCACATACCCTAATGATGATGATGATGATTTTCTTAATGAGGAGTTGGGATTTTAAAAGTGCCAATTACCTTATGTTTGATAACAAACGTAGGTACGATGCATCAAGGTATAAAGAACTAGGATGGCGTTGCACCTAGTGTGATGGACTTTGACTCGACAATCAGATAGGAGTACTTTTGCTCACACCTGACATATGGAAACCTTTCTAGGATGCACTTCAAAAGTTTCAAACATATTAGACCAAAACATCGAAAGGTATAACCTCTTAATGCAATAGTAAACAAGCTACCCAAAACACCCTCCATACATACCTAACAAAGCAAGTATTCACCAAGTTATATTACAAGAATGCCCAACAAGCACAATAGACAAAAGATAACAACCAATGCCCCATTCCTTTCTCTCTAAATCACTTTGATTAGACATCATCGAGAGGTCAGTGGAATGAGTGCAATAAGATAAATAAAAAAGAATAGATCAATTATACAAACAAGCCAATGTTCTTCATACCTTTAGCCAATGGGATTTGTTTTGATTAGAATAAGAGTCCAAAGTGATTTTTCCAAAGATAATTCCCATTGTAGGAAGGATGCATCCTAGGACATTTTAGTGGATGGTGGAAAGTTGATAGGTTATTTTGAAAGGCTATTGATATAATGTCAATTGAAATGTTTGGGAATGATCAAGAGTTTGATTTTGCATTTAAAAGTTGTTTCAATTCTAATTTTGTATTTGAAGTTTGCTTTTGATGATTGTTGTGGTTGTTTCTATTTGTATTGCCAAAGGGTGAGTGTGATGATTTATTTATTATGGATGAGATTATTGTGGGTGAAGCGAAATGGGATAGGTGGATTTTTTCAAATATTTTGATTTTTTTGATTTTTTGAAATGTTTTGAGGCTGTTTTTGGATTTTGTGTTTTCAAATGTTTTGATTTTCCAAAATTTTAAATGTTTTTTGGATTCTTTTAGATTTTATGAATGTTTTTGTGTTTTTGTGTCTCGAGCACTAATCAAAGATTAGCCTTGCTTACGTTTAAGCTCAGAGATGATGTAGTTTAGATCTAGTGTTTTTGACACTTTTCTGACTTTTTGAGTGTTTTTGGATTTTTGATATGTTTTGAATATTTTGGAATTTTTTGATTTTCTAATGTTTTTGGATTTTCTAGTTTTAGGGACTTCAAAAATATACATGAATTTGATCTGATGAGAACAGGCCCCCAACATCATGCAATAGACTACTCTGATAAAGGCAGGACAAACTGACCTTGAGCACAGGTCGAGTAGTACTAGGAGGGATCATGACACGAACACAAGACCAAGCTATGATGTGGATGCCAAATAGATGGGTGATGGAGATATGGAATGCGATGGATGATGGAAGCTTGATGGAGGGATGACGCAAAAAAAGCCACAAAGACCCTGGTGGATGGAAAGTGCTTATTTACACAAGATGCCTATTTGCAAGGTTTTCACCAAGCTACTTGCCCAAAGTGCCACCGAAGTGGTTTTCACTAGAGGGAAAAAAAATTCTTTATTGTTTTCAATCCTTTTTCTGATTTTTTGGATTTTTTTCTTTTCTTTTTTTTTTGTTGTCACCAAGACACCTGTTTTCTAGGTTTTCATCAAGGTGACCATTTTTTCAGGACTTTTTTTTATTTTTTGATTTCTTGGTTGTATACCTTGCAAGACTTAGGCATAGAAATTTTTGAGATTAGAGATATTTATGGGCTCCTATAGAGTCTCATCTTCAAGTGTTGATAATTGATATGCCCTTGAATTGTAGCTTGTTGTGATGACAAATGGTCCTAACTAGTTGGGCTCAAATTTTTCTTTGTCGTTTGGGTTAGGGACATTCTTTTGGTTCTCTTTTAGGACAATTTCTCCAACTTGGAAAGTTCTACTTCTGATCTTCTTGTTATAGCTCCTCTTAAGTTGGTTCTGATAGACCTACAAATGGTTCAATTCTTCTATATGTTGCTCATCTAGCAACTTCAACTCATTCAATCTTGATACTTGGTATTCTTCATCTGTGATGAGGTTTTGCAGTGATATTCTCAGTGATGGAAGATTGATCTCGATGGATAGTATAACTTATGATCTGTATACCAAGGAAAATGGGGTGGTGCCTATTGGTGTGCAGTTGTTGGTTTGATAAGCCTAGAGGGTGGGATTTGGCTACAGATGTCAGTCATGACCTGCATCATTGATTATCTTTTTGAGGATTTTTAGAATGGTTTTATTGGTGGCTTCTTCTTGGCTATTGCCTTGGGGATAATATGGAGTGGAAAAGCGATGTTCGATTTTGAAATTTTCACATAGGTCACAAACATCCTGATTCTTGAAAGGTGTCTCATTATCTAAGATAATAGCTTGGGGAACACTGTATCGACATATGAGGTAGTTTAGGATGAACTTAGATATCTTTTTTCTCGTGATGTATGTCATGGGGATGGCTTCCACCCACTTGGTAAAGTACTAAGTGGCAATTATGATAAATTTGTGGCCATTGGATGAGGTTGGAGTGATTTTAACAAAAAGATTGAGCCCCCACTGTGAAAAGGGCCATGGTGTGACAATAGGATGAATCTCTTGAGCTAGAGCATGGATGAGGTCTCCATGTTTCTGACATTGTAAGAAGGTGATCCCACAATAATGAGTTATAGTTTTTGGCCAAACTTGACATTAAAATTAGGATTTTTCACCAGATATTCACTTTCTTACACCTATAGTAGCTAAACCATTAAAAATTTGAAGATGAATCAAACTAGTTATTAGTTATATTTTTGTGTAAATTCTAATTATATTTTTTTAAAAAAATTAAAAAATAAATTGTGAATCATTTTACGTAATTTTTAATAACTTATTTTTTCTAGTAATCAACATTTTTAAAAAGTGATGTTTACTTCAGACTACATAACTTTTTTTATAGACAAGATACAATTATAATTTTTAAAATGTAATTTTTTCACACCAATATCTAGTGCATGGATATTTTTTCATAATTTTTTGTTACATATTTTTTTTTAATTAATTTTCCAAGTTAGAGTAATTATAATTTGGATAGAGGTGTACTTTGGCCCACATAACTTCTTTTGTATTCATTTCAATTAACTTATTTTATTTTATTTGCAATAAGGGCATCAATACCTAGTGCACATGTATTTTTTAGAATTTTTTTCTCTATTTTTCTTTTTCTTTTTTTATGTGTGAAACAAAGAACTTGATGTTCATTTAAAATCCTACATTCACAAGAAATAAAAAAATAGATATAATAATAAAATTAAACATAGATATAAATATTTAGATTCATGTCCAGAGGACTATTCATTATTCTCCAAGCTTGAGGGAGGGCCATGGGGAGCGTTGGTCTATGCAAGCTGCGACCTGCATGAGGGGCCTTTCATTCTTGCATGTGCTCGTTCTTGGGGTTATTTGCTTCCTATTTTCAAGCTGGGTGTGGGGTTGGGCTTTGTCAAGTGTTCGGGTTATGGATTGTGGTTATCGGATGGGGTTGGTGCTGGCTTTCGCTCTCTTAGTGTTTGTAGCTTCAAATTTTCTTTTGTTGGTTCTCTTCTTCTTTTGTTTCCATAGAGTGTGCTTGTGCCTATGGTTATGGCTCTAGGCGAGACTTCTGGTGAAAAATCTCCTTTGAACTTTCATGCTGCTATTGGGGTTTCTTCCCCAAACCAAAAGATAAGAGTGTTTGATAATATTATATTTTCCATTGATGCGGAAAATGGAGGTTTTGTGCCTATAGGATGATCTCGAATTCCAAAGGTGAATAGTTGCCTAGAACGCTCTAAGGAGAGACATGTTTTGGTGATTCAGCCAGAATCCATTGCAGTGGAAATTGAGTATTTTTCGAAGCATGCCTTGCTTTGTAAATTCATGGGAATGAGGGTTTCACTTCATTTTTTGGAGTCATGGTCGCAACGGACTTGGTCTCCTGAGGGGGAAATGGATATTATGTTGTTGGCAAACAACTACTTCATGGTGGTTTTAAATTGTATGTCAAATCAAAAGAAAGTTTTTGAGGGTGGACCTTACTTCCACAATTAGGTTAGTCATTTTATGAAACCTTGGCATGTGGTTTTTAATCTTTTAGAGGAACTACTGAATCATGTTCTTGTTTGGGTGCGTCTCCGCAATTTTCCTATTGAGTGCTGGCATAATGATATCTTGCATAATGTGGTCAAGCGCTATTGGGTAAACCTGTGGGCTCCCCTCAACAAACGAGGGAAAGAAAGGTAATTAATTTTGCTCACATTTTTATTGAATTAGATATAAGTAACCCCCTTCCAGATTCTTTAGAAATTCAGGTGGGTTCATATTCTTGGGTTCAAAAGTTAGACTATGAAACACTGCCATTTCGCTGTCGTCTTTGCCACAAATATGGCCATCTTCAAAGAAGATGCCCAAGATCTAAGCCACCAGAGACTCATTCATCTCAACCCCCTTGTAAGCCTCTGAGGGTTGACAAAGGAAAAGTACCTATGTCTAGTGAGGTTGTTGGTGGTGAGAGTTTTATTATAGCTAAAGATCACAGTAAGAATCAAGGTCAGAAGAGAGCATTTAAGGAAAGACAAGAGGGAGATACCTTTAACCAGTTTGAGGTTTTGGATGATCTCAGTTTGTAGGAGGTGAACCCTAGTATGTTGGGAATGGACCAGAGTGTTATGGAAGAGGTTTAGGAAGACATTGTTATATAGGACATTTAGATTCCACAGATGGAGGGTGCCTTGCAAATGGACATAGATAAGAGTTTGGGGACATCTAGGGAACCTGATTCTATGGTTATTGCACCATTGATGGTGGGAGAAACAACTAGTCATCCTTCAAAAATAGTTCCTGATGCAGCAAAAGGAAGCAAGGCTTCTCTTGTATTGGGTATTCTTCAGAAATACTTGAAGAAAGGGACTATTGAGAAGCCTTCCAAGATTGGAAGAAAGAAAGATTTTGAGAAAATTAAGCTGATGGGGGAGACTTTAGTGGAGTCAGGTTCTATCAAAACTCTTGACTCCCACTTTTCTAATCCTCCAAAATGATCATTCTCTCTTGGAATGTATGGGGTTGAACAGTGGCCCTAGACAAAAAGTTGTTCGAGACTTTGTGCGAATTCACTCTCCTAATTTTCTTTTTTTACAGGAGACAAAGTTATCTGTTGAACACATGACTGGTTTATCATCTAAGTTGTGGAGTAGAGGTGATTTCCAGTGTTTTGGTTCTCATGGTACTATTGGGGGTGTGGCTTGCCTCTGGAATCCTTTGAGGATTCACCCTTTCTGGTGGATGTCTTCTAAATCCTCCATGTCTTTGATCGCTACAAGCATTGAGACTGGGGAAACTATCCTCCTCTCCAACATTTATGCTCCTATTGACTCTTTTGGTAAGAAATATTTATGGTCCCATATAAGGTTTATTTGATGTATGGTGCCTTATCACCCTTGGGTTATGGCTGGAGATTTCAATGACATTACTAAGTTGGCTAAGAAACAGTGTGGTATAGTAAGATTGGAACCTTATGCTTTCTTGCTACATGATAACATATCGGCTTTGAACCTGGTGGATATCAAGCCTATAAATGGACAGTTTACCTAGAACAACCAGAGAATCAAGTAGAAGTGCATTGCAAAAAGACTTAATCGCTTTTTGGTTTCTTGTTTTTGGGTTGGTGATGGTTAGTCTACTTGTTTAGAGATTCTGGAATGGTGGGGTTCAGATCACTTGCCTATTAAGTTAGTGGTGTCCTCTGCTCAGGTGGCCCAATCTCCTTCTTTCAAGTTCCAAATTATGTGGTTGCATGATACCTCTCTACAGGACTATGTTTCTCACTAGTGGAGGATTGGTAGACCCGCCTATGGCACTGCTATGTATACTTTTTCCAAGCTATTGCAATATGTTAAATACTAGCTTAAGTATTGGAATTTTCAATGCTTTGGGAACATTTTTCATGACAAAGATATTGTTCAATCTAAGTTCGATAATATAACCAGGGAAATCAAGGAGAATGGTTTTTTGGAAGCCTTGCTTTAGGAAGAGACTATGGCCTTAAAAATTCTAGAAGAATGTGAAATGCGTGAGGAAATTTATTGGAAACAGAAAGGTCGAGTGGAGTGGCTTCAAGAAGGGGATAAAAATACCACCTTCTTCTTCAATTCTGTGAAAGCAAGGAGGCATGGTAATTCTATTCCAGTGCTTGTGAATAAAGGGGAGAAAAACTTTCCTCCTTACAGGAGATATCTAGAGAGGAAATGTAGTATTTTACTTCTCTTTTTAGGGAGGACACTCAGGAGGGTTTTGCTGAGGAAGTTCAAGTTCTCTCTTGCATCCCCCAACTTGTTACTAGAGAAATTAATGATAATCTTATGCGTTATATTTCTCTAGAGGAGTTGGAGGAGATTGTTTTTCATATGAAGAAACGGAAAGCTCTAGGTCTCAACGGGTTTCTGATTGAATTATTTCAAGAATTTTGGGATATTATTAAGGTTGATTTATTAGAGGTGGTCTAGGAATCTCAGAGGAATAAATAGATGCTTTGTGCATTGAACTCCACTTTTCTTTCCCTCATCTCAAAACATGATGGGGCAGATCAGTTAAGCCAATTTCATCCCATTGCCCTTTATAATGTGATTTATAAGATTATCTCTAAGGTGATTGCTGAAAGGTTGAAGAAATGGCTTAAATGGCTTACCTCTAAGGAGCAGGGTGGCTTTGTGGCTAACTAGAAAATTTTGGATGGATTTGTTATTGCTACGGAGACTATCCACTCTATGGCTACGTCAAAAGCTAAGGCAATGTTTATCAAGCTTGATATGGCTAAGGCTTATGATATAGTTTGGTGGTCCTTTCTTCAGAATATTCTTGGGGCCTTTGGATTTGTTGAGGAATGGATTCAGTGAGTTATGTGTTGTGTAACTTCTACCTCCTTCTCTATTTTAATTAATGGGGAGCACATTGAGCTTTTTGGAGCATCTCGTGGTCTTTGGCAAGGGGACCCTCTTTCCCCTTATCTCTTTATTCTTATTGTTGAAGGGATGGGGAGATTGTTGAAAAGTAATGTTGAGTCAAGGGTTATCCAAGGGTGGAGGTGGGGCAATGAGCTTCCTCCTCAGTCAGACCTACAATTTGTGGATGATATTGCCCTGATGGGTATGGCTACAATCAAGGAGGCTACTAATCTATGTAGGTCTTTGGATGTTTATCTCACTGCTTCCGGTCAATTGATTAATGAAGATAAGTCCTTCATCTTCATTTTTAATACACCTAGACCTATTCAATAGGAAATTTCTCTTATTATGAGGTTTCAGATGGGCTCTCTTCCTTTGACTTATCTGGGTATTCCAATCTCTTTTGGTAAGCTCCCTAGAGATTCTTGGCAGAATATTCTAGAAAAATTTTGAGTGAAGGTTAATCATTGGACTCATAGATGGAGTTCCTTTGTTGGACAAGTTCAGTTGCTTAAATTTGTGGTTCAGGCTCTTCCCTTTTATAGATGTATGTTTCAGGTGGCTCCGATGGGCTTTGTTAAGGAATTGGATTCCTTGGGAAGGCAGTTTTTATGGGCCAAAAACTTGTCTTATTCTAAATGGAGCTTGGTCAAATGGGATATTCTGTGTTCTCCAAAATAATTGGGTGGTTTGGGTTTGAGGTAATCGACTTTATCTGGGATGGCATTGGCTGCAAAACTTTATTGGAGATGGTGTGTGGAGAAAAATCAGCTATGGGATATAATTCTACTTCATAAGTATCTTCATGGGATCCCAAAGGAGGAGGATCCATGCTATCCTCTGGTGGGAAGTGGATCCGTGATTTGGGGGACTCTCAAGAAAGGGGCTACTTTGATTAAGGAGGGATTATTTTGGATATGTAAGAAGGGAATAGATTCTCTCTTTTGGTCAGACTCTTGGGATGGTTTTCCTCCCATTATCTCTCAATTTCCTAATTTATTGGCTCTTTGTCAGTGCTTCCTTGAGGCTGGTTGGTCAAGGGCGAGTGATTTTAAATCTTTTCACCCTTGTGGTCAACTGGAGGTTGCTAGCTAGAAGTCCCCTCATGAGTGGTCGGTGGTAGGTTTGGAGGAAGATTGTGCAGAGGTTCATAGTATTTTATCAGTTAGACACTATAGTTCTCTCAAGGACAAGGATGTTATTGCTTGGCGCCCAAATCCTAAAAGAATTTTTTTTGTGGCTAGTGGATATCAAGAATTGATGGCCCGCAGGTTTAATGGAGAAGAGGTCCATTGGTGGAAGTATGTGTGGAATAAGTTCTTGGCCAAAATGTAACTACTTTGTGTGGAATTTGGCCTAGAATAGGTGTTTGACTTGGGACAATATTCAGAAGCATGGGTTTCATGGACCTTCCTTATGTGTTTTGTGTGGTGTTGGTCAAGAGGACTCTTCACATTTGTTCTTTAGATGTACTTTCTCCTTGAAGCTCTAGCACTTTTGGTGGGGTGTTTGGAAACACCCTTGTGTTCATGCTTCATCCCTGGTGGAATTTTGGAGAATTTTGGGTAAGCCCCCTACTTTGACTCATTTTCTTTAGATTGTTTAGTTCGTTTGACCTACCTTTATTCTTTGGCGGATTCGTCTAGAGAAAAATCATAGGAATTTCTGAGGGAAAAGGTTAGGAATCCAATAAGTTTGGCATAGAATTTTTGGAATGATCTAGGAGATTGTGGAAGCTAAATGTGAGGTGATGTTCCCACTTGATAGAGGGGATGCTGAAATTATAGAGAGAATGGGTTTTCAAGGTTTGTCTCTTGCCTCTACTTGTGTCGGAAGGGGTAGACGTGTGAAAAAGAAAGTTCAAAGGATGGGTAGATGGATGCCTCCTCCTGAGGATATCTTAAACATTAACACAGATGGATCTTCCCAAGGTAATCCTGGACCTATTGGGATTGGTGGCGTGGGTAGAGACTATTTGGGTGAAGTTGTGTTCTTCTTTTCTATCTATAAAGGTTGGCAGGCTAATAATTTTATGGAGGGATTAGTGATTGTCTATGCTCTGGAGCATTCTTATGCTCTAGGTTGGCGTAAGGTTATTTTTGAATCTGACTCTCAAGTTATTGTGAATTTTTTGATTGAACGTAAGGTGAAGGATGTTAATTGGCAGCTGGCTCTGGTTGTTCAACAGATTTTGCAAACTAGTTCTAGGATGGAGATAGTGTCATTTGTCCACATTCCACGCGAGTGGAATAGGGCTACTGATTGTTTGGCGAAGTGGGCTTCAGATCATGTTGATGTTTGGAGGGTTGAGGAATGTAGAAATATTCCTTATGATTATTTTATAGATTTGAGGAGGATCTTGACTAAGGATATGGATGGTTGTGGAGTTGGTTGACTGGTGTTCTTGTTCTTCTGTTGTTCTTTTTCTTTTCTCTTGGAGCTTTTGTTCTGATATTTGCTTGTAATCTTCATTTTTAAGTTTCAATAAAGTTTTTACCCCTCTCTTTCAACTAAAAATATTAAAAATATTTAAAATTATACTTTTTGGGAAGCTTATAATAAGGGCTACATGCTTACAAAACATAAATTTTAAATGAATTCATTTGATCACCCAAAAGGTAAATCAAAAGTGGCTTTTTATCAACATTTTGATAGTTGTACAAGAGACTTGATTATAGGTATGGCTTAAATCTAACAAGGTTTTATCCAAGGAGGTTTGATCTAATGGGGTTTGATCAATCCCTCTTTAATTAAAATCATTTAAATGGAACCGTCAAAGGCTTAAATCATTGTATTTTCTAAAAATATGTGATTTCAAGAAAAAAAATAGGATGTCCCAAAAAGTGTAACCCATTATTGTGGTAGCATCCAATTTGCACCTTTTGATGTAGTCATGTGCTTTTCTTTCCATTGTGGGCTAATAATACCCTATCCTCAGCAATTTATTGGCCAAGGTCATTCCACTCGAGTGTGATCCACAAATATCGTTATGCACCTCAATTAAGGCAGTCAATGCCTCAACATTTAGGAAGTGTAATAAGGTTCCCTCTATGCTCCTATGGTAAAGGGTGTTTCCTAGGATGACAAACCAGGATGCTTTCTTGATAAAGGTTCTCTTTAGGCTCGAGGGTAAGTTAGCAGGTAGGACCCCTATTCACAAGTAGGTATAAATGTCATGGTACCAGGGATCACTAGGACCAACAATTTCACACATGAATTCTGACTCTGGTACCTTGAATGTGGGCACGAGAAGCTGCTCTATCAAGAATTAATGTTTTGGGACATTGCGAGGGATGTCTATTAGGGATCCAATCATTGCCATGGCATCTTCTACTCTATTGCTAGCTCTGGGAATCTACTCAAATGTGATATTGATGAATGATTCTTTTAGGCTCTCCACCAATTTTTTGTATGGAATCAGCTTATCATCCTTTATCTGGAATTCACCATTCACTTGATTTATTATCAGCTGAGAGTCTCCATATACTTTGAGGGCCATGATGTGCCACTGCATTTCTATTCTGAGACCTATGGTTAAAGCCTAATACTTTGCAATGTTGTTAGTGCAGGGAAATGTCAATTTGTAGGATCTAGGTATACAATCCCCCTATGGGGTGATGAAGAAAACACCAGCTCCTGATCCATGCTACATATAGGAACAATCAAAGTAGATTTTTCAATGGTTGGATATGCTAAGATTGAAGATGGATTCATCTAGGAACTCTGATATGAGTGGATTCTCTGAATACATGGGGGCTTCTGTAAGCTGATCTGCGATCACTTGACCTTTGATTTATTTTTGTTCCACATACTCGATGTTGTATTTTGATAGAATCATGACCCATTTGGCCACCCTTCTTGTGATAATTTCCTTTGAAAAAAGGCATTTGAGGGGGTCTATTTTGGTGATTAGTTTTATTTTGTGTGCCAACATGTAGTGTCTAATTTGTTTTGAAGCAAACACTACTGCTAGATAGGATTTTTTGATGAATGAGTAATTTAAATCATTCCAACCCATTGTGTAGTTGCTATAATAGATGGCCCTTTCTATCCCATTTTCATCATGATGAGCTAGAAGAGCACCAAGGGCTACTACTGTTGCTGACACATAGAGAATTAGTGGCTTTCTTGGGATCGCTGGCATGAGGACCGGTAGTGTGAGCAGATATTCTTTGATTTTGTTGAAGGATTCCTCACATTTGTCATCCAATTTTTATGCTACTTCCTTATGAAGTAGGTGATAATATGGGTTTTATTTATCTTCCAATTGTGCTATGAATCTACAGATGGACTAAAGCCTGCCTTGGACTTAATTGTTTCAATATTTTGGGTGCTTCCATCTCAAGGATTGGTTTTACCTTTGTAGGATCTATTTCAATACCCCCCATTGACACTATGTATCCCAATAGCTTTCCTTATTGTACACTGAAGATGCACTTCTTTGGATTTAAGTAGACCTTATATTCCTCCAATTTTTCAAAAATAGCTCTCAATGTTGCTATGTGATCTCTCCTCTTTCTAGATTTTTCTAGTATGTCATCAACATAATCTTTGATAGTCTTGTGGATCATGTCATGGAAGATTAACGTCATGGATCTTTGATAGGTGTCTCCAACATTCTTTAAGCAAAATGGAATCATATTCCAGTAGTAGGTCCCACATGGACACGTGGAGGCCGTTTTGTGTTGGTCTTCTTTGGAAATCATTATTTGGTTATACCGAGAGAAACCATCCATCAGAGAAAGAATTTCATGTCTCGTTGTCATGTCTACTATCATTTCAATGTTAGGCAATGGGAAATCATCTTTCGGACATGCTTCATTTAGATCTCTGAAATCCGTGCAGATTCAGATGCTCCCATCAGAAGTAGAACTTTCCAAGTAGAATTTTCTAAGCAGAATTGCTATGCTTGAGTATGGATTTGAGTATAGTATGTTTGCTCAAATTTGTGGATGATGAAATGAGGAAAGAGACCTTTTATTTATAGAATGATAGCTTGGAGAAATGTGGGACTCACATTCAACCAATGACAAGGTGCCACTTGTCAAGAGATGGATGGATGAAGGATGTGCACATTTTGATGAATGTGCCCATAAATGCAATTAGGTGATATTTGAAATTAGTGAAATGACAAGGTGGAGGGAGAGTCAAATGGAGTAATGGCCACTCGGCTCAATGTAAAAGGACTTATTAGGTGAAGTAAATGTCTTGTTGGAAGGACAAGTTCCACTTGGATTTGAATTTAAATTTGAGAGAAAATAGATATTTAATAAATGAATTAAATCTATCTTCATGTGCAAGTGGAAAAAGCTAGAGGATAGGCCTTGCATTAGGATTAAATTAATCAAAGGTTAATTAATTTAAAGAGAGATTAGATGATGTGACAAATTTGGCTTAGATTTATAGGTTGATTTAAATCAAAGATGAGAAAAATGTGATTTTAGACTTAGTTAAATAAATATTTTGTCTTATTTAACAAAAGAGGATGATTGGTTAGCTTAAATTAAACAAGGTTCAATTTATTTAATTTAATAGATATAATTTAGAGATTTAATCAAACAAAATGAATTATTTAATTATGGACATAGGGTTAATTAGATCAGATAGATTGACTTAATTAACAAGAGAGAAATACTTAATTAGATAAAATGATTTATTTAATTAAGAGAGGAAAATTAATGAATTTAATCAAATAAGGGTATTCAATTAAATGATTGGACTGAGGGATGATTTAGGATGAAATGGTGTTAATAATTAGGATCAAGTATGTTGGTATATTTTCCATGTCTACATTTTTCCCCTCTTTGAAGCAATGCACTTGTTGCACTGGTTCAAAGAATAAATTGTCTCGATCAAAAGCCAAAAATTTTTGATTTCAAAACTTGCCCCACTACTACCTCGATGAAGGAAAACATGCCAATATACTGCCCCCTCAAGAGATCAGATGAAAATTCTAAATTTTAGATGATCTCGCGAAGAAAGGGGACAAGGTGCCTGATGGATCCAAAAAGGCTCTAGAAGGTCAAAAGATGAGATAAAACACAAAAAATATATAAAATGGCCCTTGGACAGATGAAAATGGGATGAGGGGATGTAGACCCTTATTGGACGATCAAACAAGGTCATAAAACCTTAATTTTTAGGCTTAAATAGGCTTTTGGGGGCCACTTCCAATTCATTTTCACATTCAACCTTTAGAGATCTTGTGATTTTGAGCTCTAAAACCCTGGTGAGATGGCGCAATGACAACTCCCTATGCATATTTTTGATAGGGTACAGAAATACAAAAGACTTCCTGACACTAGACAACCGGTGAGTCAACTTGACCCAACTTGATTTTTTGATTTCCGCACACATTTATGACGCTTAAGAACTAGGTCTTTAGGAGTGGCACTATACAGGCCCACTGGAATTTTAAAAAGAAATGCTCATTATTTAAACTACGCCACCGTTGCAAGGTCTGACGCCACGGTGAAGTTTGAAATTTAGGGTTAAATTTCAAACTCCACTGTGTTTGCAGATTGCACCGTTGTGGTGCTCTTTAGGGTTAGTGTTTCAGGTTAAACTCTGGTGGCATTGCAAAATGAATTGTTGTGATGCAATTTGGGAATTTGAAGGCTCTAGCGGTGCAGTTTGAAGTTTACAAACTACACCACCTTCACAGGCAGTGACACTGGAGTCACTTTGGGATGCCAAGTCAAACTACAATCAAGATTTTTTTTTATGATTTTTAACATGGTGAATTTCTTGATGTAGGAGGAGGTGAGAGAGATCTATTTGTGCAAGCATAGGTCTCGAGATATTTTTGGGTATTTGTGGGATTTGTCCAAGCAAGAGTAGGAGCGCTTAGGAAACATGGGACTTTGGTATATCACCTACACATCGTCAGTGCAGACACACCTAGGCATGATGACGAAACTTGCTAAGAGGTGGCATAGTGAGACCTCATTTCACCTCTCAACGAGTGAGGCCACAATCATGCTAGAGGATGTGTGGTGGATCTTGAGATTGTTGATCCACGGTGAGTAGGTCATCTATGGTATGGATATTAGAAGGGAGGCCTACTACGATGTTATGGGTACTAACCATATTGTATTTTGTTAGGGCTAGATAGAGTTAGAGTGCCACAAGCCTATGGTATCACCCTACCTCTTGGCTATTACAGTCATTATATCAAGTCTTGTCACCCCAAATCGGTGAGGTCGATATTTCAGTCCTAGATGGGGGCTCACTTTGGAGCAAATGGTCTGGCGATGACTGACACTTTTTGCATGGGGGCCAATTCTGCTAGCCTCACTTTACAGGGATCTTCACAAGTTCACCTACTTGGATGGCAGAACACTTGGAGCAGGAGTCACACTCCTACATATCTGGGCATGGGATTACATCCCTGTGCTTCATCCTTGAGTTGTTCTATTTCTGATGTAGCCAAATGATCTAGTGGTTTGGTGATACAGAGGGGGTTTTTCTTTCACTCATTTAGGACAACATATGATTCCTCACTGGAGGAGGGTCCTTGATGATATGTGAGTGTTCATATGGTGGCCCTACCTTGGACAACCAACCTAGTTTGATGATGTGTAGCAGTTATACTTTTCTCATTAAGACCGACTCATGCAGGGGTGAGAGCATACCATGTTGGAGATGTATCTACTGGGTTAGGTCCAGAGATAGTTTGTGGAGCCATAGGATAGGCCTGATGATTAGTATGTGGCTATTTTTTCCAAGATGATGATGCAAAGCTCTTAGGGATTGTACATACTTTCCCATGAGTCAGTTCAGAGCTTTATGCAGCTAGTGGCCATATAAGGATCAAAATCAGAACTTTCCAAGTAGAACTAAACAAATATCTAAAACACATTTTTCGTGTCTAGATTCTCAAACTTACACCTCCTCCCATCTCCCCTATTTGTAAGGATAATGCGGTAGAAGAGAATACAAATATAGATAATCATGATGATCACAATTGTTCTTCTCCTAATACCTCCCCTTTTAGTGATGAAGGTATCTTGGTGAAAGAAGATACAATCATTGAGAATCATGAAGATCTTTCTTTTCCTTCTCCTCATCCCCTTTGGCAAGATATTATAGCACAAGAAAATGAGATCTTATAC
>VDFB02372825.1:0-40454 GCA_007258455.2 Sequoia sempervirens | reverse complement strand
TATTTAACATTCCTGTAGCTTATGCGCCTTGGTATCAAGTATTCCAACGCTTTGCAGCCACAATTCCCAAGCCAACTTCTATATGTGCAGCATCACATTAAAACCCTCACACCTGTTAGCCCACGTTTGTCGTTGCATCAAAAGATCGATCTATCAATGCTTGATACAAATGGTAGAGACATGAATTGCACGGGAGGCGGTTAGTCCCTTGTCACAAATCCCGAGGGGAGCATTGACCATCTGCCAACAATCTCCCCTTCAACGTTACCCAAGGGGATTTGAACTCGTGACCCAACACTCTAATACCAATTGTTGGCCCACATTTGCCGTTGTGTCAAAAGATCGATCTATCAACGCCTGATACAAACGATAGACACATGGATCGCATGGGACGTGGTTAGTCCCTTGTCACGAATCCTGAGGGGAGCATTGACCATCTGCCAACAACGCCACCTTGTAACAAACAATACACTCAAAAATATGCATTAGCAAAGGCCCACGCATAGCTTGCAACTGATATTAGTATCAAAAACCCCAACATCCAAGTCTACAAATGATATTTCTCACGCCCAACACATATGAATGCCACAACCCTTCTTTATGGCACCCAGCTTGGAGGATAATGCAGTCGCCTAGCTTTATTTGATCAATATGTATGCCCAACAATGAAAGGACTGCCAATATACTCCTCAAAAAGCCACGATCAAACTGAAGTCTTGCATTAGTGATGAAAATACTCTCCAAACACTGTCTATCAGCAGGCAGTATGAACTCAACAAATGCAAAAGATATAACCTTCAATCTCCAAGTTTGTCTTCGAAGGAGACTCACAAACTTGTGCAATAATGCACACAATGGAAGATCAGAATGATCTCCCCTTAAATTAGCTAGGGTGGAATCGTTTCACCACCGAAACCAATCTTCTTTGAGAGGGTTTTCATCCTCCCAAAGGCTGAGATGAAACAGGTTCAATCTCTTGACCCACATGGGTTTCAATAAGAGGAATAGAATAAACTTGACATAACCAAATGAGCTCTCATAACCCCCCTTTTATACTTTTCCTGCTAACTCTCTAGAAGCTTCTATTTAAAATTCACTTTTTAATTAAAAATCCCCTTTAGCTCCAAAAAAGACCTTTTTATTAAAATAGTGATAATTTGACACATAAGGTCCTCGATTAATACATCCATGATTTAAAACATTTCATTCCGGTTCTGACAAGCTATAACACTAAGGGGCCTTTTAAATATTTTAATTAATATTTGGCAACCTTGGTAAATTAATTAAAATAAAGCCATTAATATACTCATTTTGCAGAAACTGTCAGAATGCATTAGAATCAGAAACCAATTGCACTAGAGATCCCGATGAAGAATAATGACGAACGAAGCCAACCAAGCTACTTTCTATAAATAGAAGCTCACTCTAAGAATCTTGGATCCCAAACTGAAAGCCGAAAATAACATCTGAAAGCATCATGAAACTCCTCTAAACCAACTAAGCTCACTAGTAACATAAAATTACCCTTCTAATCAAGCAAACACCAACCCAAAAAACCATCTCCAACTACAAAGCAAAAGAACCCAAAAATGGGGACATTATAGAGTAATGGATTGTAAAGGGGAGGTGAATGCATTTATTGCTAACATTCTCATGACAACAATTGAGGAAGTCATAAATAAGGTAATACTTATTGATGAGAGAAAGATGCATAGAATAGATATAGAAATAGATTCTAGAACCAAAAGGTTTACTAATCTGTATGTTCTATACATAGAATACTCTTGAGGACATGTATGTCTATCTATCCTCTACTAGCTATGATATGCTATAACTACTTTTAAAATCAAACAACATAGATGTATGCACAATTTTACAAAAACATTAAAGCTAAAGAGCCATTATGGAATTTAAAATGGTTAATCTTCCATGTGGCTTGTGTATACGACATATTTTATTCAAAACACTTAACTAACTTAATTCCCTCAATCTCTTAACTTCCTATCCTTGTCCCTTTATGTGGCCAAAGAAGGAAGGGAGCTCATGGTGATTAGATCCCATTATATCCCTACACAAAATCAATCTACCCTTCCACATCCCTTGCATTGCACATTCTTTACACATGCTACACTCCCTAAGATCACTCTCATCCCATTGCATGACGATATTTCCCTTATCATGTTTTCTCGGTCCCATACCTATAAGGTTGATTGTGCTTGAACTTGTCCACTAGGACAAAAATGACTACACTCAAATGTATCCCTCATAGACTAGCAAATGATATTTAAGAAAGCCTTATGTACCATTCCAAGCAAAGAATTTATTCATGATCTATCGATTATCTCTAGTCATCATGCACTTACTTTGCATTGAGGTCTTGGCCCTCAAAAGGGTAAGTCTCGTTGGTGACACATGCAAAGACCTTGATCCTTCTTGCATAGGAGTTGCTTATACACATTTAGAGGCCACCACTTGTCACAACTCTATGCTTTTCTCTATCTCATGCATTATCACATTTCCAATCTCCTCAGATCCTAGCCTTCAAATCATCAAGGTGCAGATCAACACATCAAAGCACTTTCTCTTTCTCTTTCTTCATCTAGATTTTCAAGTAGCCAAAGGAGATGTATTTTAGCTTAGAGTCAACATTTCAGCAACAAGCTGTATCTCTTCCCTTTTCCTTTGTCATTAATTTTTGTTAATATGTGTGCTCAATTAAAGGCCCTGGCATTATTTTGATTTAGTGATGTAACAATCAAATTTGATTTGAAAAGCATTACTCTACACCTTACAAGGCCATTGGAGGGAACCCTAGAGTCATAAGGATGCTCTAACCTTAGAAGGACAAAGGTAGAAACATTATTGACACTTAAAGATACCATGTCATTTTTAAAAACTATTAATTTTAGTAGGATTCCTTTTCCTAAGCATCGTAGAGAGGAGTTCATGCATCCAACTATCTATTTTTAACAATTTTTATTTGTCGAAAGTTGTTTTTTCAAAAAGTTGATTTTTTCAAAAGATCCATCAAGTTTTAGAAAGAGAAGTAGTTTTAGAACCACAATGGGCATTTGTGCATCAATTTGCTATTTTTAGCCATGACAGTTTATAATAGTTGCTATTTCTAGAAGTTTTATTATTGGATGGAGAGTGAAGGCCAATTTTTAGATTGCTTTAAGCATAGATACAAGTCTTGCAAGGACTCACAAAGACTTGGTGAGTCTTGAGGTGACCAAGTGAAAATGAAGCCCAAGGATTCAAGACCCTAGTACCTAGCAAGTCTAGTTAGACTTGCCAACCCAACTAGTCCCGTTGGAAAGACTCAAGCAAGTCAAGTGTGAAAGTAAATCAACAAAAATTTAAAATACTCAAATGTAAAAGTGCAAAATTTGTTTTTGAAGGGTTTGGAGGACTGTTGAGGTTGGTTAAAAGTGATATAATTATGAAAAATGGCATTTGCCAAAAGGTCTATGTGGTCTCAAAGGATTTAATTAGATTTTGGTGGTGTCAGCTCTATCCCTCTACCTTATGTTGTAATGCAACAAGGAGTACACAAGGAGTTCTACCCCTCGACCCCACAACGGGCACTACCCCCAAATATGTGCAAGGGGCGCTGCACATCAAGCCTACTATGGGCTGCCACCTCAAAAACTGCTCTAGTTTTAAAAAGACAATATAAAAATCATTGTGGGCCATATCGTATGGAAAGCAACTTTTGTTTAACCCCAAGTAATTAAATTACATTTATACTTTTAGTTTGCTAAGTCAATCCCTATCCTAAGTAATGCTCGTATGGTTGTAGCAGCATTTGCAAACTTGTTTCAGATACAAGCTCATTACTCCACGTAGAGCTAGCAATGCTGAACAAAAGGATACATGCTCTTATCTACCAGAGTTCATGACTCCATATTGTAATATTTTCTTTTGATGCCATGGATATCATAAACCGTGAGTTTTGTAAAATTGAAATCCACTTTTATAGTCATGTAATCAATGTATACTTGTGTATGTGATCAAAATAGCTTCTGTGTGTTTAGTTTATTGCATCTTTAATGTTTAATTATTGAAAGTTGCTTGATAAAAGTTCTAAATCCTTATAATCTCTATATTTCATAGCTTTTTCAATTTCCCAAGTCTTTGCCAATTTCTGACTAACTTTGAGCAATAAGTTTGAGTCCAAGTCAAATATCAACTTACCAAGTCTAAGCCGAGTGCTTGTAGCACAAAACATTTTGAATGGTGATTGATGCTACACTTATGCTATTGAAATTGTTATTCAAGTTGGTCAATTGTGTTTGTGATTTCATTAATTAGACTAAAACTGAACAATCAGAGTGAAGCGTTATATTTATGTCATTTATTCATCTAAGTTGTAACTTTGCATTCAAACTAGCTATTTAGTTCTTGCAATCATATGTTGATCTAGTTATTATTCCTTTGAAATCATGATTGCATTTGATTGATAGTTTCTACTTTAGCCAATGAGAAGTTTCCCTTGCTGGTCTCAAATTGAAAAGGTTGTTCCCCTTTATATACAGCTAGCTATTGGTGCAAAGAATGTTCTTGGAACATCATTATAACTGATTGTAGAATGTGTAGGAATTTTTGTCAAGCAAAAGAATCGTATGGTAACTAAACATCCCAGCAATAAAGATGGCTAGATAGTGTGTTTTGAAGATGAATTAAGCATTATATTAAGCCATACACCCCTCATTAATAGAATTTTAGTTTCTATGGTGAAATTGAATATGATGTTTACACAAATCCCATGATGAAGTGTTTGGAAAGCATCCCAGAAGTATGATGTTTATTGAGTTGATATTAATGCAACAATTGTACCAAGATTGTAGTGAAATAATAGTAGTTGAGTTTGCAATTGTTTGAATATTTTGCATTAAACAAAAGTAATTTCCATTATAATATTAGCCAATGCAGTTGGAAAGGTTGGTTATCCATCCGATCAATGCATGCTTTAAGGATCATGAAGACTACATGATGCAGTTTACCAGTGTGTGGACAAGAGTTGCTAGGTGAATCATGAAGTTACAATCTTAAGTATTAGTGGATTAAAAATTAGTAGTAGAGCATATAAATTAGTAGGACAAGGCCTGGGCTGTATATAAGATCAGTGTTGAGTAAGAAATAGATTTATCAGAGCACTATCAGAATTGAACTAACAATGCCCAATTCCTGACATTGAAGCCAAAAGGTGCATAGGACAATTTAGGGTATCTACAGCTATGATTAAGGAGCTAAAATAAATGTTCGTTAAGAGCAGTCTCTTAATTAATGTTCATTTGTTTGTACGGAAGTCTCTGAAGAAGATATCATTTTCATCAGATTCCTATGCACAATCCTTTGTTTGAAAGCTTTTGCTGAAGCTGTCAATGTTGTAGCAAGTGAAGAAAAACACATTTTTTTCTTATTTGTCATGATCAGACTCTGAATTGGCTCACCAAAATAGGAAAATTAAAAATCTATGAAAAATTATTCACTACTTAGGTAACCCCTTTGGTATATATATCAATCTTGTTTACCAAGGCTAAGAAAATTACAATTGTTCACAAAATTATAGCAGAAGAAACTATTTTCTATTCCTCTTGCCTTTTCTCCTCTAAACACAGCTTAAAAAAGGTTATAAAAAAGTTCTCAGAAACTTGGTTTCAGGAAAACATTGAAGTTAAAGAACTATCATTGGTAGCCTAGGAATTTTGTGCTCTTCCTAGGAATCAAGGGAAATTAGGAATATCTGATATCAGAAAACAAGCAATATTCACAATGAATTGGCTGGTTAGATCTGTGGAAGGAGATACTCCTTGGCAGATATTACTTGATTATTCCTCATGCTCTAGGTATCAAGGGCCCCTTTCAACTGACTCTGATATAATTGGTGAAGGTAAGAAATCCATGCCTTCAGAGTCAACCCTACTCCAGTGAGTTTTGGATGCTTGGAAATCAGTCTTTGACCACCTTTATTGGCATGAAGAGAAGTCAAGAGATTCTTGGGATTGGGTGTCACAGCATATTTGGAAATTTTATTACCCTCACAGTATGCTTGGCCTTTTTCTTGCATTTTTGGTAGAAAGAATGACAAGAAAGGGTCTTCTCTGTTGAAGAATTGTTTGGAGCATGAATTGCAAAAGTGGCATATATGGCACAACTTAAATTGATACAAAAAGCTGATTCTGAATAAAATCACAATCTCAAGCTCTCCGCCAAATGATCCCCAAGAGTTTTCTTTCTGAATTACAACTACAAAGATCAAACATTTGTTGGGGACACTAGACATGGAAAAATCAAGTCAATCAATTAACATGTGACAAAGGATTTATATGACAAAGTAAGACATATTGATGAGATTCTGCACGCTTGAAAAGGCAATGAAATATAAGTAATCCTATGTACAGTCGAAAAGCTGTTTCCAATCCATTTGGAAATCATGAACATCTTTCAAACATAAAAAGCATAGGGTTGCTTGTCCTTCACCAAAGACTCAAAGCTTAAAAAAGCATTACAGGGTTGGCATATCTAATTTGTACATTTCCTGTGGAAGAACAGAATAGTTCAGACATGTTTTGGGAGATTACCACTACAAGGCGTTTTTGGACATGGTTAGAAGCTGAATGCAACTACCTTTTATTTTCTCATCTTGGTTATATTTTCTTTAAGAGACACTTACTTGGATGATAGGGTACGACAGTAATGGTAGACTTACTATAATGGCTGATAGGGTACAATAGCAATGTTATACTTACTATTTGTCACCATTAGCTTTTTATGAAACGTAAGATGTAAGGAAGCATTTTATGACAATTCACTCCTCAAATTAGGGAAACTGAAGCTTTACAAACAGGACTTCAACATGCTTCTAAAAGCCAAGTACGGTTGTTTTGATAGAGAGGTTGACTCCTTACCCTTGGGATCCAATCTCGGGTGCCATCTTTCCATTATATGGACAGGTCTTCCTTGTATTCCCGTTGCCCAGCTATTGTAATTTTCTTGGTCTTGACATATATTAGACAATCCTTTTAATGTGTATGTATATTATTATATATTTATGCATATCATTTTTGTTATTTATATACAGTTTTATATAAAAACTTGTCATACTATAACAATTATACAAGGCATTTAACTCGCTGATTTGTAAACATCTGGCATAGGTGGCATTTAATTAGTCACAGATTTCATTTTTATGGATTGAGTGTCTGCTCATAATCCAAGCTTTTTCAAGCATGCCATTTATACTCTTCTGTGTATATGTAGAGGGACAATGAAAATAAATTAAATGTATGAAATATTGCTTGTTACATCTAATTCGCTAATATAACTGTCAATTCATTCTTGTAGACAGAGGTTGAATGCACCTGTTTAAACTTTTTTTAAACCCAAGTTAATCTCTTTCTGTGTTAATATCTTTATCATGCATATTGTAAATTTCCACATTCCATTGCTATAGACATAGCACTGATTTTTAATTCTCCAATGCATTCAAAGTAGGGAAAGTTATGGTTGTAGACAGCAAATCTGAACAAATGAATCTTGTTTTCATATTGTTCTTATATCATCTTATTTAAGCAAATGAAAAACAGCATAAGTCCTTCCTCTTCTATCCAAAAATTCCTAGAACACGAGGACATATGTGTTAAGTCACAATCAGATTCAACCTTACCTGAAGCATGTAATCAATCCGACCATCAGGACTTCCAGTCAATCTCTCCATCATTGTTGATCCATATGTGTTGATAGTTGCTTCATTTGGACTATTTTCCTTATCTATGACAATATTAGAAGACAAACTGAATGTTCATTTCTTCGAGGCTATCCTATTTGTCATCTAAACAAACTATAATATGATAGAAGCTCAAAATCTCCATACCTTCATTTTTCTGAATTCTGCGAGCACCAACAGCATGAACCACGCGTGTCTGATTTAACAAACACTAATGTTTTATAAACTACCAGAGTAATTATTTATTGCACTAGAAGTGCCCAATGAGGTTGAAAAGGTACTCACCTTCATGGAGTTCAAGTGCTTCAAAAAAGCCTTGGAACGATTGGATATATCTTCACGAAATTCCTATAAATATAGTTTAGAAATTCAACATGTAAGTTGCCTTATGATAAAATAAATTAAAATATTATTACTATAAATTTTTGGGTGTTCTGCATTTCTATATTGCTATACCTGTATCCCAATGTGCAATCGTTTTCCACCCTTGTGATAAGGAATAAAAACAGGTTGTTTATCAACATAATTCTTACATACCAATGGTTCCACCCTGCAACAAAGGCAATCTATATTGTAAGGACCTCCAATTCTAAATTACTAACTGAAATACCTAGCAGTAAAGTGAGGAAAAACAAATATTGAAGTAAAAAAGAATAGCATGAAGTCTATTGAATCTCTCCCAAACCAGATCTAAATTAAATATGGATAAAATAAAAGAAGATTCAATACCTATATGCAACTGGATCGTAAGGATGGAATATATTGAACATTTTCCGACAGTGTGGAATTTCCTCTGTTATTCCTTCATCTTGCCAATAGTCTTTCCCATTACCTTAAAAGCAAGAGCCAAGTGTTATGAACCAATTTAATATTGTTTATATAATACATGCAGGTATGCAGTCTTGCATATCTGCATACATGTATATTTTGTTTGTCTTCATGTGTATCTGCATACAAAGCATAGTTTAAAAACTCAGCAATTACTCAGCTGACCCAAAAATTTAAAAACTTGGGACTCAGCAAAAACTCAAGGAAAAACTCAACAATAACATGCCGCATTTATCAACCTCCAACAAGTGTTGTGCCTTATGAACACTACTCATGAAACATGGGTCAATGAGTTTGACACAGTTGAATCCTAATAGCAATATCATAATTTGACATGCTGTGGAAAAATAACTCCTACTTATCAATTGATGAGCTAAAGGGCCTCTATAATGAATGGTTCACAAGGCACAACACTTGTTGAAGGTTTTGCAAATGGGGTTGCAAGCTAAGTGGGCTTAACCTTGGGGAAAACTCCATGGTTAAGCACGCTTGAGTTGGAGTAGTATTGGGATGGGTGACCTCATGGGAAGGCCCAATGCTTCACTCTATGAGCATCACCTAGCTGCAATGAGTGCTAAGCAGACCATTCATTATCATGAGAGATGGGTTCTTGTGAACCACTACTCGTGAATGTCATGTCCCTTCTAGTTGGGACATCTCTCCGAAAGCACGATTAGCCTATTATGCAAACCCCTCAGAGGTCGATAGATTGGATAGAGGGTTCCTGATGGAGCTTGGGTCTACCGCTATGCATTTTGATCGGGCTATTTCGCTCGTGCCTCCGACACCCCAGCCCGAAGCTGCTATTTTAGCAAGATCCTGCACCAACGCGGTAACCCCCTTTCATTTTTAGCAAGATGGATCGACAGTTGTTCTAATCACTTCTTCTCACCGACTGCATCGCTCGAGCATCGGGTGAATATTGAGAGAGATATTAATATTTAATTGATTTAATTAAATATTAATTGTGGAAGCGTTATAATATAAAGTTATAATATTTAATTATAACTTAAGTGATTTCAGTGAAGGGGTCGCCCATCATGGAAAAGGGGCCATTTGACGATTATATTTTATAATCAAAAATTATATCTGAGACTATTGAAATATTAAAAGAATAAGAAGTCGAATTATTAAATGATCCCTATTATTGTGGAATTCGCACTTCTCAAGATATATGGTATTTGCATTGGAAATCGAGCCATTATGTCATTTTGTGAATTGAAAATTGATCAAGTCTTGAGCAGAGCACAGAAGCCTAGGGTTTCAGTCTCGAATGCATTGGGGTACGAGCCATCTCCAGTGAGAGCGATTCAGAGGGTGTGAAATATCATCCGATTTATTGCCAGCAATGAGGTTTCTTCATCCAGAAGAGATCATAGAACTTCACAGATCATTCAGTATCAGAGGTTTTGTTCGGGGTTTCATTCAGAAGGCATTTATTCATCAAGGCGCATATTATATTGGAGTCTGGACATCACTTTGCAATAGGCCGTACCATTGTACTTGCTGCTGTACCTGGCTGTACCTTGCTGCAGGCCGTACTACTTTAGTTTGAAGCCGTCCTCAGAGCTTGTGCAAAACGCCTTTTAGTTTGGCCTTCTATCTCCATTTTTGGGTGGCGCCTTAGCATCTGAGTCAGTTTGCAATCATTCAACAAAGGGAGAAGAGCAAGTTCTTGTAGCCGTACCAGATCTGGTTATTTCCAGTTTGCTGCTATTACCAGGTTTTTATCAAAAAAATTGTTGTTTCTTTGTTGCATGTTACCGGATCTTTATTGTATTGAAGCCAGATGATCAATAAATGATTAGCCAGCATTAGATCTCAGTATTTCCATCATTATTGATACTGTAGTATTTTATTTTGAATTTATTATAAATTCTTTGCAAAATTGCATTATTCTTTTATTGCACAAAAACCCAAAAACAGTCAAAAACGCAAAAAACAAACAAAAAAACATCAGATTCAAAACGAAGCGGAAACTAGGGTTTCTGATTGAAACATGGGTCAATGAGTTTCACTCGAAAAACTACACGGTTGAATCCTAGTAGCAATATCATAATTTGACATGCTATGGAAAAATACCTCCTACATATCAATAGTTAACTTGTTTTCTTACTTTGTGGTTATCTTATATTCATATTATATCTAAGTTGTCGGTTTTGGTTCGGGATCGGGCACGGGTATGGGATACAGGTACACCGGTACGATGATTTTTTTTCCTGAAATACGGTACATTTGGGTATGGCTGTATATATAT
The DNA here is from genome assembly GCA_007258455.2 of Sequoia sempervirens. NCBI lineage: Eukaryota > Viridiplantae > Streptophyta > Pinopsida > Cupressales > Cupressaceae > Sequoia > Sequoia sempervirens. The sequence continues at coordinate 29,637 of VDFB02372825.1, read as the reverse complement.
GGCTATATATATATATATATATATATATATATATATATAATGTTAATAAAATTAATATATTATATAATAATAGTTAATTATAAAATATATTTATATAATACTAAACAAATATTAATAATATAATTATAAGATAATAAAGTTATAAATTTACAATACAATATATAAGTAAATTAATAATATTGTAATATATAAATATTAATAATATAACTATAAGATTATAATATTACAAATATTGTAATATATATATATATATATATATATATATATATATATATATAAATAAAATGTTAATAAAATTAAAATATTATAAAATATATTTATATAATACTAAACAAATATTAGTAATATAATTATAAGATAATAAAGTTATAAATTTACAATACAATATATAAATATAATATTATTATAATATATAATTAATAATTATTAATATTAATAATATACCTATAAGATTATAATATTATAAATATTGTAATATAATATATATTATTATAACATATAATTATTAATAATTTAATATACATTAATATATAAATGTAATGTGATAAATTTCGATAATATACATTGGTAAACTTAATAAATTAAGTTAAATTTTAACAGCTATAGCTAAAAGCCTAAAAATTAAAATTTAAGTTTTAATATTAAAAATTTAATACGGAAATTTTCGAAGCTCTCCCACACGGACAAACAAATATGAAGAATCATTAAACTTAATAAATTAAATTAAATTTTAATAGCTATAACTAAAAGCCTAAAAATTAAAATATAAGTTTTAATATTAAAAATTTAATAGGGAAACTTTGGAAGCCCTCCCGCACGAACAAACAAATATGAAGAATCGAAACCCATTCCAGCTCAAGATGCAGGCGGATAGGGCAGATTATTCCAGCTCACGTTGCTAGGAGCGGACCCACAGAGAACCCGGGGGTGCCTGGGCGCTCCCAGTCGCTCCCCAGCACATATCCGTGCCCAAACGCTCCAAGAGCGGGCACGCCAGGCAAAACACAAGAACCCGGTAACATAGTATTATATAGATGTATGTCATTTACATCTAACAACCTCCTTCGCTTTGTAAACACACAAGCCTTTTTGGCAGTGACTAGCTGGTATAACCCTAACTCTTCCTTTTATAACCCTCTACCTTCCTTTTGGGTTTGGTATTAGAGGTTTTAATGATGTAATCTTCTATATGCTGATATTTTCTTTCTGTTTATCATGTATATCATGAAGCTGGCTTATTTTGTCAATAGATCCCTTTCCTGTTATTATTTCTCCTTTATTAATATAGTTTTCTTACATCTCAAAAGCAAATGCCATGACTACGCTAGGTAATATTGACTTTGTTTTAAGAAAAGGAGGGTAAAGCTTTTCCTCATACCTCATGGGAATAGAGTACGTTAATGGTTTGCAAATTTTCTTTTAGTACAAAGCAGGTGAGGCATCGCCTTTGGTAACTGAAGTCATCCAAAATATCTAATATCCATCACCCAGATAAAGGGGACTATGTGGAAATGTTTACCATTGTTCTTCCATCATTTCAAACTGAGAAAAAGTAATGAAGCATGCCCCATACCCAGCTATACAGCTTCACATTAATAGCTTATTTCTTTAGAAGGTGAGCATGAATTGATGCTAATTAGGGCATAAAACAATTTAAGACTAATTATACATATAGTTCATATATTTAAAATATAATTTTTAGATAATGATGCTGGAGCATAATGGGCTGAAACAACAATCTGGCATCACCTGAAAACTTGGTGATTCAAAGGTGCAGGTATGCAAGAATAAAATAATTCCTCTTATTCAGTTGCAATTGAACTCAAGAAAAGATTTATGTGGGAGCCCTAATGATGAAGTCAATGTTGAGAGATGTCTGTTAATATATTCAGGAAATGGCATATTGTGTAAAGATGGATAAGGGTGAAGTTGAACTGCAGCAGTCATGGTCGCTACAGAAGCCATTCTACAGCAGTTATGCAGCTAATGCAGAAGCCATTCCCCATCAGTTTTGTAGTGGCCACAATTTGGAGCTGAAGAAAGCGATATTATAATCATGGATCCTACTGGCAGAGGCAGGGTATGTAGGAGAAGACTTGAGTCTATTTTGTATAAATTTCTCATGATTGCTAAGTTGAATGTTGCAGTAGCTCCAGAAGAGATTGTGTACATTGATGAAACTGATAAGCTCACAAAGATGGCAGAAAACCTGAATATTAGCATGGATATGTCAGAAGGTATTCAGCAAGTTTTCTTTAAGACAGTGCTAGCAGGAACAGGTATAACCATCCTAGAGAATGGATATGTCAGGAGAAGGTATTCAGCAAGCATTCTTTAAAAAATGCTAACAGGAACAGGTATAACCATCCTAGAAAATGAGGTTTGCATGGATTCACATTATGATCTACAAAAGATATACTCTTCATTTCTGGTGGTGCATTTGTGGACCTAGAAAGATGCAGCAAATTTAATCTATTGACTATGGAACAAATGTACATTCAATCATTAGGTCCAATAACCTGACAAATACAACAGTTACATCATCTTTACTGGAATTTATGAAGCATCGCATCAGTTATAAGTTTGTAACCCAGGAAATGAAGGAATATGAAAAATTCAGTGCAAATGTGAAAAGTCAATGCAAATGTCAAGAGATAGGATTTCTTAGGAAACCAAATGTTGGGAAGCCAATATATGAATTCTTTTTTCAAGAATAAGAATGAGATCTTTTTGAGGGGTTTCTTTTAATTTTCTATCTATAGCATGTTCACTTTTGTAACTGCCACAAAAATCTGAAGTGGTGCTGTCTCTTGTCTGAACAAATTTTATGTCAATATTAGTAAATAGAATAACCTCAATGCCTTATAATTGGATGTTATATATCCACTGAATGAATTTGGGACTTGCTGCAAGAACCGGGTTGCCATTACTTTAAGCCCTATACTTGACTGCATTAGATAATTTTCATTTTCTAACTGGCCTTCTATATATATTCACTTAAGCCAATCACTTTACATATATTTTAGGCAAACATGATGATCAGAAACAGTAAACTATTTTGTGACTACGCTGCTCTTGAGTGCTCATGACATCCTATTCCAAATTATTTTTTTCCCAGTTACTATGCAAAGCATTTACCAATTCTGAAGCAAAACGATTCCAGTAAGCAAATTTCTAAATTTACCTATTTGTTAATCAAGCAAGAAGATTTTGTTTCCTAAAATGTGACAAACAAGAAAAGAAAACACTAAGCAATCTATTTCAAAAAGATTTTATCACCAAAAGTAGCTTATTTGATCTACTTCAAGATCTTCAAAGGGCTACAGTAAAAGTCAATGCAACAAAGATGATAATTTGAGAAGAAACAGATATTGACATTAACAAACATGAAATATTCAGATTTTAACATTTCCACTGTTGGTGAGAATAAGACTACCTATCCCAATACGGACATTGCGTAGAGATAAGAATACACCAAGTGGAGAACCAACTGCAAAAAAGGTGTCAACCTGTACAGGAGCAAACACTAAATCAATGTGCAATTACAAGAGGATAATAACCGAATTTTGTGTCAGAGGAATAGACTGAGCTGTACAGGAACATCATTTCCCAAGCCAATCTGGCAGCTCATATGAAACTAGAGATTGAAATTGTTCACCATATTCAATAGGAGTTCATGCAAGTGTTCTTAATGCTCAGAAAGGAGAAAAGAAAAGAAAAAAATAAACACAATATACAACATTGCTCACCTTAAAGACAAGCTTTGTGTATTTGATAGTAGGGGTGTAATTTCTCCCTGCTTCCACTCTTTTCTCTATACTATTGTTTTCTTTGTCTTTTTTTAATGTCCTACAATTTAATTTCTCTTCTACCTGAAAAGCACAAATAGTATCTCTATAAGAGCTATTAAATGGTGTGATATTTTTTAAGTCCAAAGGTATTAAACTTACCAGCATGGAATCATCAACAACCTCACCATCTTTCAGTGAATATAATAATGGTCTGTCAGTTCTGACAGAAGTCTCATTTAAGTTGTGCTTCCCCTCAAGTTCCATTATCTTTACTTGCAGAGACAATACCTGTACAACAATTAAACATAGAAGCAAAACCCAACACCATAAGAAAGTGCTATGTTTCAGATTTCCGATAGGATGTCACACAATGTTGAGGTTTAGAATACATTATGGTTATGCATTTTATGAATGATAGATAACTGGCTTCACATATGCAGAAAGACCACTTTGACAAATCAAATCTAAATATCATACACTAAAAATAATCTAAAGGGGTAAATTTATTCCATCTTTCTATTCACAACAAAGTGTCCTGGTCCTGTTGATGCAAAGCGATGAGATACTGAAGTTCAAAGATTACTTAATATTTGAAGAGCTAAGAAATGGGCAAGGTGACCTCAGATCAAGGGCAAGGTGATCTCAGATCAAGTCCAACAACAAGACTCTATTTCGCACCTGATAATTAATTGATATAAAGTCATTATTAATCAGCAGAATATATTTAGGAATGTATGGAACATATCAATATTATGAAAGTGCTAAATTATGAGGCATATTTCCAATTTTACAATTGAAAAAGGAACACTTTCCTTGGTCCACAAACACATCACTGAGAAGAACTTGCAGAAGTGAAAATCTGGTTGTGCTACAATTTGAAATTGCCTTTGAAACCTGTGTCACCCACATCTTTTCATTTGATCAACTGCTCTGTGAGAAAGATTTACAGGGAAAAAGGGTGATGGAAAACCAAAAAAGGTATCATCAATCTGATAATAAATCATTTATACACTTCAAAGTTTCAAACCCATGTCAATATATCTTATCTTTAAACTATAAAATTGGCATAACCATTATACATATTCTCTCACTACAATAAAGGAGCAACACAAGGAACGTCACAGGACTTAATCTGCAACCCTATCAGGTTGTGTTGACTTAAAGGTGTAATTATTTTGTTACACAATTAAGGGGTGTTCAGTTTCAAGTGTCATTGCTTGAACTTGTTGGCGTAACAACTAACACCTCTAGAGAGTAGGTTGGTATGGACAGCTATGCACACTGCGTGATGAGTGCTCTTCAAATTAGGAGGGGAAGCTCCCTCGTTGTGCGAACAAATGCTTGAAAAAGTAAACTAAACTAATTCCTATCTTTTTGTCTTAGCTGAAAGAGGCACAAGGTTTGCAAGAAACTTCGAATGTTGCAGCCAAGGATTTTCTAGTTTTGCAGGTCTTAACTACAACTAAAAACTAACTTATACTATCCAATCCCCTCAAGAAATCAGAGCATGAGGAAACGAAGTAGGAATGATTTATACGATAACCTCTAAGATAGGATTTCCAAGGAGGTGATGACACCTATCCGAGGCGTAGGCTGAAAGAAAGGTTGTTGGCAATGACATCAAACGATGAACTCTACTTCTGAATTCCCAAGGAGGTGACGGCACCTATCCGAGGTGTAGACATGAAACAAGCTCATTAACACAATAACAACAAACGATAAGCCTTAATTCTAAATTCCTAAGGAGGTGACGACACCTATCCGAGGTGTAGATATGAAACAAAGCTTATAAACACAAGAACATGAAACAATGATCATCCAACCAAAGTGAACAGATACAGAATAGCAATATTACAAGCAAATCTGGCTTAGCATATATTACTATCGTGTGCAAAAGTTAAGTACAAATGAGTAAAAGCTCTTATTTATAGACATCAAAAGGTGTAGGGAACCCTAAAATCACCTTCAGTCAACTATAGTCTTGCAAGCATGCAAGATTTTATTGCTAAACCCTAATAAAGGAAACTATACTGTTAACTGGAAAGCTACCATCAGTTAATCGAAACATCTAATCTAAATGGACAATGTGCAAGAATGCACGTCCTTATTGAAAGCAAAGTTAACTGGAAAACTACCATCAATTAATGAAAACCCTAAATGAAACTCCAAGTGTACATAGATAATTCCAAGATAGACATGCAATGATATGTGGAACAACAAGTTAACTCGGAAAGAAGCGTCGAGTTAACTGCTATGTCTGATATCTATCCTGAAAGGTGGGACCTAGAGTCTACTGGCCGTGATCTCAAGCAAGTAACCCCTCCATGAGGTTGTTGACTGCATCACCAACTGGAGATCATCACATGTCTTAACTGTCAATTCACTGCTTGTCAGCAACTTGAGCAATCTTAGAAATCTTTGCACACTCAAACTAGCACTTCACTAACTGGTAACTCTGTCGGCTCCGTAACTAAAGTGATGACCACTGTTTCTTCTGCAGCTTGACACTTTTCATGCTTTTCTCTATGGAAGAGTGTTGCATGATGAAACCGCGAAGTTTGACTGCGAACCCTCTAGTTGTGAGAAATGCAAACGAACTCGTTGCACAGGAAAAATTCCAACGATATCAACCCTCTAAACTAGCCTTGGAAGGCTATCAACTATACGAAGTATGAAACCATGTGGACTTGAGTGACTACGCCTATCAACCCTCTGGATGTACTTGATACAAATCGGTGTCAACTTTTCTAATGAAATCATGAATTAAGACCGATTTGGTCCTAAATTCAGTCTACGTGAACTGCATTCTGAAAAACTCGCCCGTTCACTGTAAACTCGATTATTTTCTGACAACTTTTTCCAGAAGATGAAATGTCTCCTTTTGAGGCTAAAAATACCCTGTCGGAGGGCAATTTTCGACAAAAATTCTAAAACATGGTTTTTGTCCAGAAAATGATTCTAAGACAACCCACGATGTCAGAATTGCGAAAAAATGCCTTTTAGCTTGACATGCAAAAGCTTTTATGAAAAAAGCAATTGGGGCAGAAGAGGCTGTAGGGGGCAATTTTTCCAAAAAAAATCTGAGATATGGGTTTTGTCCAAAAGATGATTCTAAGACAACCCACAATTTCATAATCGAAAAATATTGACTTCTACTCCACCATGCAAAGGAATTTCAGTTGAGAAAATCAAAGCTTCGAGAATTGAAGCTCTAGAGCAAATTTTCCTAAAAAATTCTAACACATGGGTTTTGTAGAGGAAGTCGCGCACAACCAACCTAGATATCAGATTTGTCAAAAGTTACTGAATCTTGGACAAGCAAAGAAAACCTAAGACGAGAATAGAAGAATTTAAGACAGAAGATAGAAGTTTTAAGTTTTTGCTTCTGCTAAAATCACCATCTTGTCTTGAAGTTTGTTGATTAATCTGGACTTGTACCTGCGAGGAAATCTGTAAAATGATATTTAAAGTGCCTTCGAATACTAATTGTTGAAGAATTCGCCCACTCAAGTGAGAAAATTCGCTTTCTACTCAAACTGTATGAGAGAAATGGACGCCATCTTGAAAGAAAAAAAGAAATTCGTAGCTTAATGGTGCCAACTGCAAGAATAAAATCCTGATTTCAAAAGAAATCATTTGATTGGACCCCTCTTAGTTCAACTGCCACTAACTCGAAGTCTCAAAAGAATAAAAATATTAAAATATTCAATTCACCCTTACATGTGAACTTGTAAATCAACATGGAAAAGGGCGCCAATATTAAAATATTGAGAAAAATTGCCCCTTTAAGTTGGCATGCAAAAGACTAAAATTTAATATTATTTTAATAAGTTAACTAAAATCTCTGCATCCAGGTGCGCTCAAAAAAATTCACTAATTCCGAAAAGTCCAAATTTAACTCTCCAAGCGTCCCCTATCAACAGTTATGAGATTTTTCGCTAACTTCCTACTTCATAGCTCACTGAAAAGTTACGATTGCCCCTATTGAGCTCTAATTTCTGGGTGACTGAGTAAGGCTGTGACTAAACCGAGATATCCATTGCGAAGCCATTAGAGCAAGGATGAAATGTCTGCTAGGAGCTGCAACTGCTAAAATCAATGTTTGACACCTCAAAAAATTAGGCACCTTTGATTAAATTGATGCAAGGTTTCCAGACTTGGCCATTTCTCCATTTTGCCATCTCACGCTTCAAACTACCGCTGCAGGTGAACGATGGCTCCTGTTGACTAGATGATAGATTCATCGCGTAGCTGGAAGAATTCCACATCCAACAACTGTATGTAAGGCATTTGAAAGCTGAGTTAAGGACCCCGAAAGGAAGGGGCGCCCCTGGCCTACAAAAGTGCAAATTACCATTTTGACAAAAATGTAACTTTCATCTAAACGCCATACTTTAACCCCTGACACCGGGAGCTGGAGTGCTCCAATACGCGCAGCATTGATCTCGTTGGGGAGCTAGAACAACTTAGAAGAGATGTTCTTGGAGGTGACGAAGCGAGAAAACTACTTCTAAGACCTCAAAAAGAAGGGCGCCTTTTTCAAGGGAGTGTATAATTCCCCCACAGCCATTTTTCTGGTTATCTGTATTCTTCAATGACCTCCACTAACCCTTCACGTACGGGCATTTGACAAATCCCGAGGGCTGACAGCTAGATTCGTTGGATAGCTAGGAGGATTCCACACAAGTCTCGTGCAGACGTTGACTACTAAAAACCCCATCTAACAGGCCTAAAGGCTAGGCACCCCAAGCCTCTAGAGGTACAGGTTGACATTTCTGCTTTTATCCACCCTCTATTTTACGTGCTCAGTAGAACCACTATCATGATCACTCAGCATGTCTGATGATCTCGCGAACAGGTCCATCGCGGAGCTAAAGTGAATTAGAAAAGATCTTCGAGAGATGGAAAATGCAAATTCATCCATTTAAGGGGTCAAATTAATGGGCGCCCCTGGGCTATAGGGGCGCAAAAACTGCAAACTTGACAGCCTCTGTGATGTGAAACCTCTTCGTACCTTCTGCTTCCACCTTCGATTGTCAAAGTTCTCCAACTCGCATTTTAAGCTTGATAGCTTGCCGAAAAGTTGACTGAATTCTGAAGAGATTGAAACATCTACAACCAAAACGTACTAAATTTGGGCCTTCAGAATGAAGGGCGCCCTTGGGCTACAGGGGCGCAGAATTTCTTTTTGCTTGAAATTTCCATCTGTTTCATGCTAATATCTTCACCGTTCTGACTACTGAATTGACCTTATAGGGGTATTCCTCTATCGTGAAGTATCTCTTCAGCATCTCTCATCACAAAATGTCCTGCTTTGAGTTCCAGGCTCAGGTTTTAACACCAAGCCCTGACCAATTGTCGTTAACGACTGACATTACACTGACCAAAGTCCATACTTAACTTGCCCAAAAACTGTATTTTGACAACATTTTACAAGGTTTAGACTCTTTTAAGAAAAATTCCTTAATGACGCAAAAAATTTGGTTTGGGTACAACAAAACTCTAAAGAGTAAAGCAAATTGGCAAAATGGTCAAGTAAAAAATGTATAAAGGATTTCTAGGAGATTTTCCTAGGTTCCTAACTACCATAGTTTATTTCTTAACATAAAAGAACATATCTATTGAGTATATATTGTTCGTAGCAACAATACCCATCTTTAGATCTATGGATAGAATCTAGTCATCAATACAAATCATTTTTCACTTACTATCAATCTTTTTGTTTAACTAAGCCATTTGGTGTAAGGACATCTTTGTACATTAATTGTTCTCTTTAGCCTTAGCCAGCAATTATTTGCAAGCTACTATTCAATTTTTCTCCTTTTATGACTCAATCATGACTGATAATAATCCTCTAGCCACTTGACCCAAGGACCTGAAGGTATTTGTCAATCATTGAATTTATTCCCAAAATTTCTACAAAGATTTTATTCAAAGAAATCCTAACAGGAATTCAATTTCAGCAAGGATTTCATGAATTCGACTCAGGGATTCCAAGGTTAATTACCAACATGCATGGTTAGAGACTGTTTGGGTTGAAAAAATACAAATCAAAGCAATGGATAAGCAAAAAAAATTTCAAATGACATCACATGAAGCAATGACCCGGCAAACTTAAGTAGTTCACAATAAAGCAATGTTTCAAGAGAGATAGGCAATGACTCAACATAAAACTTGGCCCCAGCGGACTCGAGGGTTTCACATAAACCAGCTCGCCAAAAGAACTAAGCACTTCATAATAAAACAATTCTTAAAAAGAGTTGAAGCCTTCATATATTAATCCTCCATGAACTCAAAGACAACCCATTACAATACCAAGTACCTCAAATGACTCAACTAATCCATCATCTTCCACGGATAGACACCCCACTATTTTTTGGACTCTTCATGCAACAAATTAGTATAGAACAATACAAGAAATTACAAAACCTGATTGGGCCAAATTAGCATAATCAAGTCAAAGTCCATTACCAAAGCCATTTACAATCATGCATGGATCATGTTGGCATTACAATTCGCACCTCTAGAGTGCATATTGGCAACAGACAGCTATGTACAGTTGAACTGCTCTTCAAATTAGGAGGGGAAGCTCTCTCTTTTGCTGATATGCATGAAAAAGTAAATTATTCTAAATCCTATCTTTTTGACTCAGTTGGAAGAGGCACAAGGTTAAGAAAACCAATACATTGCAGTTAAGGTTTTTCTCTGGTTTTCGCAGATCTTAACTACAACTAAGCTAATGCTAAAACTATCCTATCTCCTCTAGATAAACAGAGCAAGAGGAATTAGGAGCAGGGAATTTTCATACGATAAACTTTATCACAGGATTCCCAAGGAGGTAAAATACTCTATCTGAGGTGTAGGCTGAAATAAAGGTTATTGAAAACGACAACAAATGGTAAACTAGTTCTCAAGATTCCCAAGGAGGTAAAATACTCTATCTGAGGTGTAGGCTGAAAGTAGGTTACTAGAAACAAACATTAAACAACAAGCTCAATCACAGGATTCCCAAGGAGGTAAAATACTCTATCCGAGGTGTAGGCTGCAAACAAGATTACTACAAACAACATCAAATGATAATCTTCATCTCTAAATTCCCCAGGAGGTAAAATACTCTATCTGAGGTGTAGATATGAAGCAAAGCTTATTAATCACAACAAGAATAAAATTGGGACAGCAAATTGCATAACAAGACATGTGTGATGAGCCCAGCTGGCTCAACCTCAACTTCTGAACTGAACACTAACTGTTTGTTGTTTTTGCTTGTTTTGGTGAATTTTTAGGCAACTTTAAGGAAGTGCGCCAAGCATAAAATGATGGTAAAATAGAATTTAAAGCAAAAACTGAGAAACTGCCATTGTAATAAGTTTTAAATAATTGCAACAAAGAGATTACATACAACAAACATACTCGAAAACCTCCAGATTAATTAAATAAGAATTTCTAGAGCTTGCCAGTCAAGAACCATGTAATCTAAAGAAAAACAACTTCCACCTCTAGATTTGGATTTCTCCTGCTCAGAAACTACATCAAAAGCCTTGAGAGATCAAGGCGTCCAAGATGATAACCAATGTGAGCCCAAAAGAAAGGCGTTTTAGCCTTTTTGAGAAACACGCCTCCCAAGAGTAGTACAACCAACTCAAGGAGAATGTACGGTCAACAAGGAGAAAGGTACAGCTGGAGATCTTTGTTGCCTATAGCTGTTGAATGAAGGAAACTCAACCAATTTGCCCTTCCTTATTGAAAACTGTGAACAACTGAAAAGTAAATCTCTAATGAAGATCAAATTGACTTCTGAAATGAAGCCATCCCTATAGCAAAGATTCAGCTGGTCTTTCACAGCCTCAACTCTGCAAAACACTGAAGAATTCTCGCTCTCCAATGGTCGTAATTCACTATAACCCTTGTCTCAAAGAAATGCACAGAGAAGATAATATAGAAGCAATTTCAAATTATCATAAAATTTTATGAGGTTGAATTGCCCCTTTTGCCTTATATCTCCAAAAAGGCACGATTCTCTAAAAGTGACGCCATTTGCTATTAAATACATTAAAATGTATTTAATTCCATTCAATAGTTTTAATTTCCACTTTAAGAAGTGAGCGCACCTTTAATTGACTTGAGTGATTTAATTTTTCACTTTATAATCCTTAAGTCATTACTTTAATATATTTAAGTGGCTTTTTAACTTTTATAAAGTCAATTTGACTTTATAATATACCAATAAGTTAAATAATTAACTTAACCACAAAAATATTCATAACTCCCTCCAAACTTAGTATTTTCCCGTGTCGTCGGAAGGTGGCGAACACTGAACAACAAATGCCTATATTGAATCCAATACTGAAGTGAAGGAGTGGGAATGACAATACCCACCAAAAACGGCCACTGACCCCCTAACCAGATCCCGTCAACCTATGAGAGTCCGAGTAATAGGCTAACCATCATCAAACAAGATCACACTGAAAAAGGGGACATTACAACACACACACAATGAACGATCAAACCAGCATTATATTTAACTAAGTGAACAAATACAGTATAGCAATATTGCACGCAAGGTGGCACAACAATTTGTTATTACAGCAAAAGTTCATTACAAATGAGCAAGGGTGCTCTTATTTATAGAACTTCAAGGAGTAGGGAACCCTAAAATCTCCTTGAGTTTACAATCAATCTTGCAAGCATGCAAGAGTTTCTTTAAGTCTAACTATAAGCAACTAATCAGTTAACTCAAAAACTACCTTCAGTTAATTGAACTAAACTAAATTAAAATGGACGTTTGCAACATACAAGTCCTTATTGAAATGAAAGTCAACTGATAACTAACATCAGTTAACTGGATCCTAACTAAAAGTCCGACCTCCTCCAAAAGATATCTTAAAGATGAGATAAACATGCATGAAATCAGCAATCAGAACTCAAGAATGACGTTGAGTTGACTTTTGCTTATGACTCTATCCTCGGAAATAACTGGAGATCCATCTGTCTGTCTACTCCAAGCCGTCCTGGGCTATCACCTCCTCCATGAATTCATTAACTGTCTCATCTTCTAGCACTCTAACGCTATCCACAATGATAGACTGTCTACTCAACTCCTTCTCTCCATCCTTGATCATCTTCTGGCACTCTTTGACTTCTTCAACTAACTTGTCGAAGTTCATTGACATCACCGAGAAGTGATTCAACTTGGCTGCCACAGGATCACCATTAAGACTGTCATGCACCAAATTTTGGAACTCAGTTTGCACAACCTTGAGATCAACGTATGTACCATCTTCATGAAGATAATAGCACGGGATCTAAGTGACGAATCCGCTCACAAGTTTGAGTGCACCGGCAACATCTTCTTTGATTGCATCCAGCTTTGTAGAGATTCTTTCATATGTTTCCACCTTGAAGAGGTGTTGTTCTCTCCAAGCGAAAAGCTTCCTTTTATCCTCATTTGCTACAACGGCATCGTATGCAACTGCCAACTGAGAAATAAGAATCAAGTCCTTCGGTTTGCTCTTTACCATAGTCAATTCAAGCCGCTAGATTCCTTGACGAAGATCATGTGCATCGTACCTCAACTGATATAATTCTGTGAGAAGGTATATGCCTGCAACAATGAAACCCTCAATCCAATTGCCCAAGAGCTTTCCACGATTGACTAACCGACCCAACTTTTGTTGATCTACAGGTGTCTCTCGAAGTTGTGGAAGAACTTGTGCCTTGCTTGAGGTTCCATGAAGAAGATCCGAGATGTACTGTTGTAGCTGCTTATTCTCAGCCTTGAGGGCTACCTTGTCTTCTCTATCCTTCATGACTTTCTCTTCAAGATTACTTGCAACAACCTTAAAGAGGCTCACATCCACGTGCCAAGTGCTCCTACCAAGATTAGCTCTGATGAAGGTGAAATCACCAACTTCAACTTCATCCAGACTCTTGCCCTTAGGTGGTGTAGCAACCTCAACAACGATCTCTGCTCTAGGAGTCTTCTCTATGTGCACCTACTTTTTGATCTTCTTGTTTGACTTATCTTGATAGGGACTACCAAACTCAGATAGATCCAGCTGATAGGAAGGCTTTCGCCTTCTTCTTTCCAAAGTCCTCTCAAGCCATGATGAGTGATCAATATCAACCTCTCTGGGCGAAACTGTTGCAACTGTGTCGTTCTCCGGTGGATCAACTGGTACTGAAGTTTCACAAACCGACAATTCTGGCTCTGAGTCAATATCAATCTGGATGGGAGGTGACTGAGGAGAAAATGGTGAACCAGGAGATGAACACCCAACTCCAGCTTGCACCACTGGCTCTACTGGAACTTCCGGTGCCTTCTCGATCTGCTTTCACTTACTTTTGTTCATTCCCTTTGTGTTTCCACTAACTCTGACACCTTTAGGTGGATGCATTATGGCCTTAACTCTAGGTCTCGACCTCAATGTAGAAAATAGTGAAGAAAACACCTAGTGGCTCTACACCTAGAACTTCCTTCCGTCTCCTCTTGCTGTCCAAGAAATACATGCTAGTCTTGATAACCCCTCTTGACAGCTCCACTCAAGTACTCTCTTTGGCATACCAAACTGATTGGCGAAGTGGCTGGCGAGCAACTTGATCCTTGACGAATGTGCTAAGTAACACCTCTCCGTCATCATCTAACAAACCTTCAACGTCTTCTGATAGAAAATCAACAAGCTGAGGAAGAGTAAGTCTACAATAGTGACCTATGTGCACTTCAAATTCATCTTCGCAATTGACCCAAAAGTACTCAAATGCTGGCCTATGTGACTGACTTCGCTCCAACCGAGCCGCATAGTGACCCAAGGGATCATAGAAACGCTTCTCAGTGAGATACTTGAGATTGAGTTTTGACAAATCGTTGCCCGTCAACTTGCAATCAGTAGCCGTCCTACATTTGAAAATACCCAATCCAAAAGGAAAGGTGAATGCTTGTTTGTGCCGATTGCGAAGAAAAGTATGAACATCGTGAACCTGTCTTAGGAACTCCATGAACAAGACCTTGTCCAATGGATATCTAAGTAGCATCATAGGCTCTCTGGTGTAACCATACACTCGAATATATGTGAAAGTGGGAAACTGGATGAACCAATCTGCTCAACTCTCATTTTCTGATTTTGCCTCGCCCGATATTCTGATGTGCATCTCATTATCAAGGTCTCTGGCTGTCTTCATCAAGAAGTAATCATTCACCTGTTTAAAATCCTGTTCAGCCTTTGAGAACTCCAATTGTGAGTAATATTCGTGAACATGTTGAGAGCCAAGGGTTCCAATGGTCTTCAAAGTTCTAAAATTGCCTTGGAAAGCAATTAAGTATACAAGATAAGAAACCATGTGAAACTCATGGAATTTAAGGAATCCTGTGAGTTGTTGGTGAATAATCTCACTAATCAACATAGCCTAGTCAAAGTGTTCCTTATTGTCAATAATCCGGGAAATGACATAGAACATCCATGGTCGAAAAATATGAGCTTCCTCTTGACCTGTAATCCGGTTGAGCAAAGTTATCAAGATAGCAACCTCATCCTTGAACTCCCCACAGCCAATCTTCTTTGGCAAGTTGGTTTTTTGTTCTTTTAGCCACCTTTGAGCAACCTTTCTCTGAGATCTTTCTTTGTCTCCATGCCATATCTTGTCGCAATCCTCCCTGACTATGACAAAGTTGTCTGAACGGGGTGGAATGGCAAAGCACTTCTCAATATCCCTTGGCTTGAGGCTGCAAATGACTCTCCCATCTGATCTAATTTGTCTCGTAGATGAGTCGTAATGCTTAATGCAAGCAATGACGAACTCATGATCAAACACCGTGATACGAATAGATGTTGCTGCAAGAAAACCTGAGCGACTTGACTGTCGAGCTATCAATGTGCTCAATTTGATCACTGGATAAACATGACCCAAGCCTATATCAGAGGTTTTCAAAAAGTCATGAACTAAGACCGATTTGGCCTTGTATTCTATTGGGTTGAATTGCATTTTGGAAAACTAGATTTTTGACTGTAAAGTCGGATATATTTGGGAAAACTTCAGAAAAAAGCTAAAAATGGCTCCGGATGAGGCTAAAAATAGCCAATTGCGAGATAATTTTTCGGAAATTTTTTGAAACATGGATTTTGTAGAGAATGAAATTTCAAGCCAACCTAGATCATCAAAAACTCGAAAAAACGAGTTTTACTAAGGCATGCAAAGGTTTTTCAGATTAGAACTATAGAAGTTGTAGGGGCACTGGGGGCAATTTTTCCCGAGAAAAATTGGGGCATGGGTTTTGTAGGCGTTCATAAGTTGAACAAACCCAAATGATTCGATTTTGGAAAAACTAAGTTTTTGGCCCACATGCAAAAGAATCTTAGGAAAAAAACACAATACTTCAAAATGTGAAATAACGAGGCAATTTTCTCAAAAAATTCAAAAACATGGGTTTTGTTGCTAACGTTGAATTATGTCAACCCAGATGATCAGATTATGAAAATTATGTTGTTTACTTTGACATGTGAGGGAAACCCTAAGACAAGGATAAAAGAATTTTAGAGATAGAAAATAGAAGTTATTATTCTTCCTCTTGAAAATGACACCTATGTCTTGACTAAGATTTGATGAAGTCTGAAAAATAAATCCTCTGAACAATCTGGACTTGGCACTGCCAAGAACACTAAAAAATATCACCCGTAGCACCTTCAAATCTTTGCTTGCTCAAGAAAATATGTGTTTGCTTCCACCTGTGATGAGAATAATGGACGCCCAAATGCCTTAATAAATGAAATTTATGAAGAAAGGCGTCACAAATGCATGCAATTTCCTAAATTGGGCGCCAAAATATTATTGGACCTCAAATATCAGTTAACTGGATGAAATATTAGCCCTAAATTGGGTGTCACCTTTGGATTGGACCTCATTTAGTTAACAAAACTGAAGACTTCACTTAAAGTGGGCGCCACCCAACATGCACTTCAGTTATTCGTCACATGCATGCAAAAATTAAGTACTGTTGAAGTCGACTAGGAAGCAAAACTAGAGTTTTAATATTATTTTAGGTTGGGTTCGAAAACTCCACCTTTATGGGGCGACCAAGACACTAAGTTCAAAAAGTCAAACTTTGACTTTAGATGCCTTACTCCAAACTTGGAAATTTTCTTGAAAATTTCATTTGCAAACATCACCGAAGCCTATGTTCAATCATTGATTCTAATTGACTGATCTATCCAAAAGACTGGCTAACAATTTCATTGAAGAGCAAGATCAAAACTAACAAGAAACTCCTCGAAGCTGCAAACTCTAATTCTAACTTCTAAGGCTTCAAAATTCAAGGCGCCCCTGGCCTCCAAGGGCGCTTTTTACCTTCAGACTTAGTCAATTTTCATGCATTTTCATCATTCTGAAGGTGATTTTGACCTCACTTCATCTCCCGTTCTCCGGCACTTGGCAAAACTTCAGAACTAGCTTACAGGCTCACTACGGAGCTAGCTCAATTTTGAACATGAGCTCTTGGAGAGCACTTTTCTTGAAAACATCAACTGCTAGGTAAAAGACTAGGGCACCCCTGGCCTCCAGGGGCGCTTTTCCTCCCAGAGTTAGCCATTTTTCAAAATGGTTGAACATCCACTTAAACTCCAACTACAGGCTGTTGACAAGTCCTCTGACCCGGCTAAGATATGCAATGGAAAGCTAGAAGGATCACGAACAGGATAAGTATCTGAGTTAACCCAAACAACTACATTTGAGGATTCAAAACCTTGGGTGCCCCTGGCCTCCAAGGGCACTTTTGCTCTTTTCTGACATTTTGACCATGATTAAAACCTTATGTTTGACTCCTGATTCTGACAATTCAACAACTCAGATTAACCCGCTAACGGATTCATTGCGAAGCTTGATCAAGTATGAGACAAACACCCTGGGTATCATTTGGCCAGAAACCTTCATCTAGTACCTCAAGAAGATGGGCACCCCTGGCCTCTAGGGGCGCTTTTCTAGTCTAGTGTTAGTCAAATTTTCATCTCCCTCATTTCTCGTTCAATCTCCAATTTTAGGTGCTAGACAGATCTTTCGGACTAGCCGATAGGCTCATCGCAAAGCTGACAGTATTCAGGAGAAGTCTTCTTGGAAGTGACAAATCTCAAAAAGATGATCTGGGGCTCTAAAATCTAGGGTGCCCCTGGCCTCCAGGGGCTCTTTTATTTCCAGAGTTACAAAAATTTCAATGATTTTCACCTCGACAAAAATCCCCTCTGAGACAAAGCATCATTTTGAACATATCTAGCCATAGAATCATCGTTGGAGCGTTTTAAGCTTAGATTTTGACATCTAGTATCTGGCCATCTACCATTGAGGACCTCGAAGGTCCTAAATTTTCTCCTGAAAAAGTGAAAACTACCCACCAGACTTAAACTGACTTTTTCCTGATTCTGACTTCACCTCTGTGATCTTGAAGTGAAATAAGCCAATCAAAACAATTTTCAATCAGTTCTAACAAGTTTCAATTTTTTAGGGTTTTTTACCTAAAAATAGGGGTCTGGAAACCCTAATTTTCAAAATTTCCAATTTTTACCAACATCTAGACATCAAACTAACTAAAAGCCCATACTTAATTTTCCCAAAAACTGACTTATGATGACAATTTACAAGGTTTAGACTATTTTAAGCAAAATGTTGTAATGAAGCAAAAAATTTGGTTTGGGTACAACAAATCATCAAGTGGATGAGAAAATACTCTAACCATAAGGTCATCCATTCTGCAAACATGCTTTTGAACACATTTCATCTCCTTGAAATTGTTTTGCACATAATCAACAAACCTTATAACAATAATTGTCAACAAGAGGTGTATTTGAGACAGACATAGTAGGAAAATAAATGTCTAGAGAGATCCTGAATATCAGACACTATTTTTTATTATTTGGTTGCTTCTAGATTCCCCTAACATCATGGCACACTACAAACAACCAAAAAACTAAAATAAATGTCATTCATGTTGTCGCCCATGTATTCAATCATCCTTTATGAAAAAAAGCTTAGGAGCTATTGATAATCTTAGATCCATTGTTGAAAGTTCCTCCAAATGGAAGAATGAGAAAATCCCAATAATGGATTACATTCATAAGTCAATGCACATTATCAAGGTCATCTTCTAAGGTATATATGGGTGCAAGAAGGATAAACATATACCCCTTGATAAATTATTGACTCTAAGCATCAAAATCACCTTCCCCTAACTCTCTGTGAAATTGGATACTACTTAAACAAAACATTATTTTATGATGAGCATTTCACTCTTGACCTAGAAGTGGTTGAAGAGCCATTCATGCTCTTTCAGAGAATGTTCCCCACTCTATGACTCAAGATATAATCCATTACAACTCTAAAAGATGAAAGTGTTGATTATTGTTTGGATGTTATATGATAATGCAGGCAAAAGACCATCTTCCTAAGCACCTTTCTGAGCTTACCTAGCACTCAAAAATATATTTTATATTTTATGATGAGCATTTCACTCTTGACCTAGAAGTGGTTGAAGAGCCATTCATGCTCTTTCAGAGAATGTTCCCCACTCTATGACTCAAGATATAATCCATTACAACTCTAAAAGATGAAAGTGTTGATTATTGTTTGGATGTTATATGATAATGCAGGCAAAAGACCATCTTCCTAAGCACCTTTCTGAGCTTACCTAGCACTCAAAAATATATTTTATAAAGACAATATTATAATTATAAACGTTCTAAATATTTATATAAATAATTACGATTATCGAAAATAGTAATATAATATATAATTTCAAATATATATATATATATATATATATATATATATTCTGAAATAAATAAATAAAATAAGATATTGTTCCCATCTACCCGATGGAGGAATGGGAAGGGAAAATAAAATAAATATCCTTTGAAGGACATTATATTGTGTGTGAGCAATAGATAAATCGACTCATATTGTAGTTCTTCCCTTATATTCCACGATCATTTTCCAAAAGCCGAATTATTATCCACAGAAGGCATTGACAAAAGAATCCAAGGTAGCGACTAATTTGTCCAGCTCCAAGGTAGCATCTTACAATAATGAAAGGTAACAGTTCCTTTAAAGTTTAAACCATTCATGTGCATCAGGTTGAACACTGCCGCTATCTAGTCTCCACATCTCCTATCTTCATCTGCTATGGCGGCAAGCTACAGGACCCCATAATGCTAACTGTCATGCTTAAGTGATAATAAAATAGACCAACAGTAATAATTGAGCAAACACAATTGATGGGCTTAGAATTTTGTATCGGACCTGTTTGGCGGCAATAATATTTAGAGGGTCATCAAACAAAGAAAGATCGATAATTGTTGCCTCTATACTAGTCTTCTGCACCATCAGCAATATATATATCGGGCCCTCATATGAATCATAAATATTTAATAATCAAGCCTTAAAAGGAAGGTAACATCGGATCAAGCATTATGTGAGGAGCTTAAGTAAGAATATAACTGTTGAAGAAACAATTACTCAATTGGGAAACAACATTAGCTAAAGGAATTAATATTGAAGGAAACAATATTAGTTAGAGGCATAAAGATAAAGGCACCGATTAAGCTGTGCGACTAGTTAAGGGGAGGTTATTCAACGTAACATCATATGAATATTAGCCAACTTCATAAGGCAGCAAGCTAGAGGTTAGTGAAGTAGTGCAATTAAGAAATGAATAATAAACAAATAAACCAAGAGACATCTCCTTCCAAGGAACGCACTCCTCGATCCCTAACAATAAGGTATATAAGAAGAATAAAACCAAGTCTGAAGGCAGGGAGCTAAGAAGATAATAATCGGTTCTTAGAGACTCAAAATTTTGAGCAGATGAATACAGATCTACCTTCAGAATGACAGCAGAGTTAAAGATAATGGGAGATATAAAAAAGATCATTAAGAAGGAGGGACACAGCACAGATATAAGCAGAGATGAATTATATTGGGAGTGGTGTGAGACATGTTAAAAAAAAGGAAAGGAAGTGCAATGAAATGCAATATCACTCAGATGCAGAATAGAATAGATTTAGTAACAAGCAGCGATCAATATCAGATGGAGGAAGCAATAGATAAAAGAGTTTAAACAAAGGATGATGTCTATTCACTAATAAACCCAGGAAAGAGAGAGCAATCTACATAATTTAAAGACAACGATTTCATTAATAAAATGACACCACTTAATATGTGAAAGCTAGCAATAATCATTATTTTTAAAAGGATTGTCTCTTTCAAAAGGGATGTCTCTCAGAGACATAAGAGGCATATAAGACGGAAAGGGAATAAGGAATAACATTAGACATAAGGGCAGATATCTCAGTAGATACGATTATCAATTCATATACAGGGTTGCATAGGAGATATAGAATAGATGAATAGAGGAAATTGGAATAACTAACAAGTTTGGAAGAGATAACAAAGGAACTAATGAGCAAGGCCTCTCAAAGCAAAGATGAGGGATTTATGGAAATGAAATAAGAGAACTGGTGGCAACAAGAAATTAGTCGGTATTGACTCCAATCAAGGTTCCAATCAGATGAAAAGTATTCTCTAACTTATTTGTTATTCGGAAATTAAGGATTCAGGGAAAATTTAGGGAAATCCCAAAAAGGGGACATTACAACTGTATAGTGGGAAGACATCAGAAGCTAAACTACTAATCTCTGGGTGTATAGTGGGAAGACTTCAGAAACTAAACCACTAATCTTTGGGGGCTTCAACAACTTAATTGTATCTTTGAAAATATTGACTCCAACAAATGCAATAGGTTTGCCCAAAAGCAGATGAATGATTTAGTGTTGTGCACCATAATCATGATTTTTGTCACAGATATTTAGAAGCATGAAACCTAAAGCACTAATTTTGATGAGGCATTTTCTGCATGAGTGAAAGCATCACAAAAAGAAACCTTTATTTATAAGAGATGGTTTGTGTTGGTAAGAAATCGATAGGTAATTTGAAAACAACTCAGCAAGGTCTTTGAACAAAATGGCAGGATTTTCTCAATTAAATGCACAAAAGAACCACATCCTGTTTGATTCTGATCTACAGCAAGCCATGATCCATGATGCATTAAATTTCCATTCTATACAAATGAAAATTTTGGACATTTGATATTATGTCTAATTTAAATTCAATCTACATTTGACAATTTAATATTAAATTATACATTACTTTATGTGTACATTTGTGACTATGAAATTGATTTTTCACGGAATGAGAAACCCCCATTATTTTGTTCAAGTTTTCAATATTTAAACAAGTTTATATTCTTTGTATTTCAGCCAAATGTTGATAAACGTTAGATATTAGATACTGAACTAGTAATCTCCTAAATAGTAGAAGCGGTCATATGATGAAACTGAACAAAACCAAAATACTAGATGTACATCAGCAAAATTATATGAACTAAGAATTAAACTCTAAGGAATTAATCAAAATGCTTACATAACAAAGACAAGTAATGTCTATTTTTCAAGGGGAATGAGAATAGACTGTCAATGAATGATCAAACAAATTGTCAGTTTTATTTAATTTTCCATTAAATAATACATGACATTTTCAAATTTTTCATCAATTCTATTTAATTTGTCCCTAAATATTACACTGCTACACAGAACTTTGTCTATAGATCAAACCAGGCTAAATACAGAAAAGGCATTACTTAAAAGTATAAAGCATATAGGATGAAGTACCTCTTCTTTTAAAGACTTGATAACTTCAGCAGAATTTTGGCACATATTGTTAACAAATATTTCAGACATAGAAACTTCAGTGCCTGCTACATCTTCAATATCTACAACCTCCATTTGCTTCTTTGAATCCAGCATAGCATGTTCTTTAGCATCAAGAGTCATCTTGTGTTGCTTTTCCTCACCTGTTGTCTGTTTAGAAGAAATATGAATCTGATGTTCCTCTTTTAACTCAACTGTAGCCTCTTTTGAACAATCTGAGCTTCCTTCTTTACACAAGGAATCTATAGTATTGTCTTTTGGGTCATAAATAGCTTCTGATTCTGTTTTTGACTCTATCCCAACCTCTTTTGAAGAATTTCTATCTACATTACCAGTTTTCTCTTTTAACTTGGAAATGACAGGAGATCCTGCTGAAATGTTCCGAGAAAAAGAATCACCCCTATCAACTTGTTCTTCATTAGGCACTGCAGTTTGATTAATATTTTCAATGGGAAAGAAAGATGACAAATTGTCTT
This sequence comes from Sequoia sempervirens, assembly GCA_007258455.2. NCBI lineage: Eukaryota > Viridiplantae > Streptophyta > Pinopsida > Cupressales > Cupressaceae > Sequoia > Sequoia sempervirens. The sequence goes on along the minus strand of VDFB02372825.1, from coordinate 6,633 downwards.
GATGGCAAAGAATATCATAGGAAAGAACACTCCCCAAAGAATGGCCATAGATGGAAACCTGCAGACAGGCATATACCTCAGCTAAGTTCAAATTTCAATAATTCATTTTCATAGAAGCATTTGAAGAAGATTCAAAACACTAATCAAAATATATTTTGTTGTCCCTTTTACTTGAAATATTACCACCTAATATTTGCATGGTTTCACAATTATCACAAATATCATAATACTCCCAAGAAGGAAATACAAAAAGGCATTGCCATAGTTAGCCAACTGGATATATTATTATATATGCTCAACAATACTATACCCATTATCTATTACCTTCCCATCATAGCCAGGATTCCTTTTCAAAAACTTCAGATACAAACTGTTTAGCTGGTTAGATACCTGCAATCAACAGAAAAAAGATTTCCATAATTCTGAATACAATCTTCAAAATTATGTCACACATTGCATAAACTTGCCATAATATTTTAAAATGCTTGAAATATAAAGAATTGCAAATTTTCTTCTAAATGGTAATAAGTTCAGAAATCAAAATGAAATCAAACAGAAGGATGAGAGGGATTTTTACACAAGTATCCATAACTCATAGAACTGCCAATGTCAGAGGCACCATTGTAACTACTAACAAAAAATGGAAACTCGGAGAAACCATTAAAGTGGCCATCACAATGGTCAAAGACTCAAAACCAAATACATATTCAGCCCTTAAACTCATAGAACTGCAAATGTCAGAGGCACCATTGTAACTACTAACAACAAATGGAAACTGGGAGAAACCATTAAAGTGGCCATCACAATGGTCAAAGACTCAAAACCAAATACATATTAAGCCCTTAAGTCTATTATAATTTTAGTCAGCTATATGTTAGGTATGATAGTTAAGCGGCATGCCAATAGGTCGGTCGATAACCAACTTGAGCACTCTTTACTTAGAAGAATCTGTTAGGATTGGTATCTTGGTCAATAAGCAACTTGGGCATTCTTTGTGAGGGTTCATGGCTGAATATCATCGAGAGAGTTGTCCTATGTCAAGTGATGCTGGAATCCTTTAGTGTCATAATTGGATAGTTTAATTGTTCAAGGACTTAAAGATGGAAACATCAAATCTCAAATTGCCTTTGAGTTGTGACATAAGGTTCGATTAATATGTAAGCCACCATCAGACCATCAGGTAAATCAAATAAAGATCATAATGCTAGTGAGTCTTAACCATAGGAAGAAGTCTCATATAAAAAATAATTCTAGTCATAGTTATAACTTATTTTGTAATATTCCCCCTTAATTTTTTTGAAATTTATCAAAACAATATCAGCACAAACACCATTGATTAGTGTTAGCTCCAAAGATAACCAACTTGGAAAGTAACCCTTCACCAAGATCCCAATGTGGACGAGATGATAGCATATGGTGTCGGGGATCGTTAGCAACTAGAAAAGAAATTACAATGTTGTAGGCGGATAACTAACCATGAGCTCAACCACTTATTCAGCGGGAGCAAACTAATTACAATTATTAATAGGCAGCAAGCCGACCATGAATCCGCTCTGCCACTTATTCAGTGGGGAAAAATATTAAACTTAAATGTGCTAAAATTAAAACGCTTCAACCACTTATTCAGTGGGAGCACATACAAAAATAAATTGCAGCAAATAAAATGACTGTTAGTACTACTAACCAGCCTTGCAATAAATGAGTTTTTTCAGCTGCAAACATATTAGAATGAAGGCTAAACGTAACCAATGAATTAAGGATACTATCCTTAACTTACACAATGTATACAATCAGATTTTAGCCTCATATAATCAGAAAACCAGAATTAATTCAAGTCTGAATAGAAACAGTATAAAACAGAAATCAAACCAGCAAGTCCAGAATCTACCAAAATGCCCATATCTCTCTCCAAACACCTCCGATGAAGATGAAATTGAATGCAAACGGAAGCTAGGAGTTGGGGCGATCAAGTACCAATGGAGAAACCATGTCAAATATCTCTAGATTATTTATGCATGCTTTCCAAAGCAGCCACAATCAAAGCCCAATCTCCAAGAAGGGGCGACCAGCTCTAGAAATTCAAAGACACCACCAAAAATTCCAAAACCTTGTGGAAAGAGACACCCACGCAAGGGAAGAACATAGAGTCAATACCCAGAATGAAAGAAAATTCGCCCATAGAGTTACGAATGAAAACATGCTACAGCCATACTCAAACCAGCAACATTAAAATCAGATTATACAACAGCAATTTAAATTCGGAAATCAGAAATAAACTCAATCTGCACTCCTGGATGAAGCACAGTCTTCAGAATCCGGCTAGGTACTGTCTTGCAAGTACGAAAATGAATGGATGGAGCTAGGAGTTATGCTTCCCTTGAAGCGAGAGCTCCGAATTTATTTCAACAACATTTCAATACAATAAACAACAATGGATACCAAATGAATAAGAAATGGCCTTCTTGAATAGAACTTGAGGTGACTCTTCAGCTTCCTCCTTTTCCCTCCAAATGGGACGCCCAACTCATTTTTTAAATGTTTTAATTTTTAAATCACTTAATCCTCCTACATTTAGGCGTCCAAGGCACAAGAGGAGATAATTAACATTTGAAATATTAAAAATTCCTCTTAATGAGGCGTCCACCCTCATAGTCCCCCTTTTAAAACAACATTAAGTCATCGTGCTAGGCCAAGGGGTCAAAATCACATTATAATAATTAAATGACTTAAATAATTCATTTCTCCAAAATTCACCTCCAAAAGCCAAAACCAAAAATACTCAACTACCCTACCCAAAGTAGAAAGCACACTGAACTGCTGCCAACATGGCACTGCCTGAAATAGAAAGATGACCAGAGATGACTGAGTTGTTGCTAGGATGACACTGCCATAAATAGAACTTACTAAAAATAGCAAACTGCTATAAATAGTAAGTCTCCAAACTCATTTTGAGCACAAACCGAGTAGTCGTCGTGACTTACTAAAAATAGTAAGTGTCAGAAAGGGTTGTCAGATGGAGATGCATGTTACACCATTCTGAAGCTCTCTGAAAACCCAAAAAAACCCAGAAACCTTTATCACATGCAAGGTATCTACTAGAAATGCATGCCATTTTCTTGTCATGCATGTTACCTCATCCTAAAGCTCTCCAAAAACCCAGAAAGCTCCACCAAACATGCATCAAAAACTCTTACATGCAACCCTTCAAAAGCTCATCTGAAGCTTCCTACAAAGTAGGAAACCCTAATTTGCACTTCTGACTAGCCTATGGACCTCCAGAAATAGGCTATCAGTCACAGAAGAGCATATGGCTAAAATGGAAACATTACATATTTCCTTTATAGTATACTAGCAATAATGCTAGTTGATGGATTGCATTCCGTAGCCCTGCATTTAGAGTTGCTTTGCACTCTACTATTATCTGAAATAGGGCTTTTCTTGCTTTGCTTTCAATTAGGTAAGACCTCATCCCAAAAACAAGTGCTTGATTTTTCCCTTTCAAGCAAATAGCAAAAACACCTAAGAATCCCAAATATGGTGAAGCTAATCTTGACTGCTAGATTAGGTATAAAAGAATCCACCACATGGCTTGGGATTGAAAGGAAGATTTTACCTTCTATACTTTAAACCATAGTAACAAGACTCGCCCGAACTCACAAGGACTCGGTGAGTCACGAGCCCAGTGACCCTGGCCGAGTTCTAGGAGCTCAAACTCGGATTCGGTTGAATCCTATCGAGTCCCGATAGGACTTGCCCAATCCTCAGGACTCGCCGTTTCCAGGAGAGTCCTGACCCCTAGACTCAGCCGACACAGTCAAGGCAAAAAGGAAAAAAAAACATAAAATGGTTGTTTAACTTGGTTTTTTTTTCACTTATATCATCTCCCCAACCATGAAAGCAACTTCATTTCATTCATTTGGCAAAATAGGAGGAGAAAAGAGAGTCGTGAAGAAAAACAAGAGTTCATTGTAGGGAAACCAGCAAGCAGTTGAAGACAAATCTAGGCTCAGATATCATTTGGGAAGCTTCATACCAACAAGGAGGTGCATTGAGAGCTCATTACCAGCAATTGGGAGGAGTTTGCATTGCATTTCAAGCTTAATCTAAGAGGTAAGTTTGATTTTAATAGGTTTTTTTGTGTTTCTTTAACAAATAAGTCATTGTAATTTGTAAAATCATTGTTTTTTTGAGTTTGCATTTTTTTTTTACAAACCCTACTTGCAACTTAAATAATTTTAGAAACCCTACTTGTTATTGCAGCCATACTCATTTGCAATTCAAACCATATTTTCACAATGTCTCAAACCCCAAGCAGAAAAGACCCTGCTTGGAAACATGCTGAAATTTTTGCCAAGCAAAAAAAGGGAGAGGCAAAAATGTAAATATTGCAAAACAATATATCATGGAGGCATAAACCGATTTAAATACCATATTGCACGCATACCTGTCCATGATGCAGTGGACTGCCCTAAAGCACCTCTTGAGGTTGTTCGTGAACTGCAAGTGCAATTAGAAACATTTGAATTGCAAAAAGAAATGAAAAAGAGGCAGAGGGGGGAGTTGACGAGCATTGGTGGTGTTGGAGATGCTTCTTCCATGCCTCCATAAAGTCCTAGTGCTAGTACTTGTGCTAGTGCTTGTGCTACTGCACCAACTATTCGTACTCCTAGTGCTACCGCTATCAAGCTAGTGGTAGTGTCTAATGTCCCTTCTCAAACCTGATCTTTCCGGAAGGGAGGTTGGCCTTTTTCGGAGACCGAAGGCTAAGTCGGAAGGTAAATTAGAGTTTCCTTTTTGAAGGATGTCTTGCTCGGAGTTGGTTGTTTCAATGGCGGATTCTCTTTTCTGGGTTTTCGAAAGCTTCGCAGTGATATGTTCTTCTTGGCATTCTGAGCATCTTCAGGAATTTACTATTTTTAGTAAATTCTATTTCTGGCAGTTTTCCAGTTGGGTTCGGCATGGTTGACTTCCTACTTCAGTTTGATCAGTTGGCTTGCTCATTTAGGGCTTCGGGGCACATTTGGAGAGATAAGTTGAGCTATTTAATTAAAGTCACATTTTAATGTTATATTTTAACGTTGACCCCCTTGGCCTAGCTTCTTCACTTTAAGTCTTTTTAAAAGATGTTCTTTAAGGGTGGCGCTTCATTAAAGAAAATTAATTATATCTTTTATTATGAAGTTTAATCCAAGCTTAAGTGGACGCCATTTTCAAGGAAGAATTAAAATGATATTAAAAGACAAAGTTTGCTTGGAAAAGTGGGACGCCACCTGTGGAAGAATTAGGGTTTGACTCAAAAGAGAAGGTTAGGGTTTCGAGAAGAGTCAACCGAAAATTATAAAAGGAAGCCTTTGGTCATCATTGAGATTATCTTTGGTCTACAGTATTGTTACTCTGTCGGAATGGTATTGGATTGCTTCGAGGAATGAAGGCCTCCTAGCTCGGGCATTGCTTCTTGCTTGCAACACAGCAACTAGTGGTGAATTAGTATAGTTTTGTGAGTTTCATTGGGATTTGTGCATTGTAATCAGCTTGTGGCTATTTAGTTTCTGATTTTGCATATTAGAGGTTTTCCAGATTTGCATTTTAGTTACAGCAGATTGTTGTTTTAATTCATAACTCAAAAATACAAAAATATTGCTTCTGGGTATTGCATCAATCTATGTGTTTGTAAGGGGCGCTTCATTTCTCCAGTTTGTAGATTTTTTAGTAAAGCTTTGGATTTTTAAGAAGAGGTCGAACTTCTTGCTGGGCCGTACCATCTGCCCTTGCATTGATTTCCGTGCATTAATTAAATAGAGGTTTTTGATCAGCTTTCAGTGTTCTAAATGGTTCGCCTCATACTAGGATCATTATGCAATCTGTCTCATGAGATTTGAGCAAGTTTGGAACAAGTTGTGAATGAATCTGTGAGTTTCAGGGCTGCTGTTCGTGCTCAAGGAATACAGGACTGTCAAAAATCAGATTACCAGGTTGGCCTCAATATTGCAGTTTCTGATTTAATCTTCCTTATTCATTGAACGAATTCTATAAATATTGTTGCAGCTCTATTACTTCTCGATTGTTTTGATAGCAAGGCATTGTCTAACATTTTGTAAGCTGGCAGTAGTACTGACAGCCAGCTTTATAATCTTGCTTATCAAATTGTAATGCTCATCTCTACTTTCAGCAATTGCTATTGTATTTACTTTATCTCCGCCCTATGGTAGCTACTTTCCCAGTCCGGGTTAGAAAGCACATTCTGGGTGTTGAGTATTTTCAGCATTACAGTTAGCATTGTAATTTGTAATACTCCGCCATATGGTCGCCTCAACTCCATACTGGATTGGGTAGCACATACTTGGTGTCGAGTTCCCTTTCAGTACTTAGTGTAGAAGACCCTTTGACCATATGCTCGCCATCATCGGCGCCATTCTTGGTTAGAGTTATTGCATAAGCATTTTGATTAAGATCCTCTGACCAATGCTCACACCTTGCCCACATCAGGATCCTGGTGTACATTCTGGTTAGAGTTGCTTCAGCAATGTTTTGGTTTAGCTGCTAACCTTAACGGGTGCATTGGTTCGTAATTTGTAATTTGGAAAAACAAAAATTGAATTAGAATATTTCCGGTGGTATCGAGGCAAGATCTTG
>VDFB02372824.1:0-25505 GCA_007258455.2 Sequoia sempervirens | reverse complement strand
CATGATATGACCTTGTCACATGGGTGATTAGAGATAATGATGGAAAGTTTATGTTAAACATTAATAAAGAGGAATTTTGATAGGTTTTTTAACTGAGTGAGCTTAGTATGTTCTTGTTTCCTATTGATCTCGAGGAGATGAAACTTGAGTATCGGTGGTTGAAATCACTTTTCAAAGTTAAGTTACTTCCACCTCATTTGGCCAGGGCAGGAGGTTCAAAATTCTATATTAGCCCTAATGACCAAGAACCTTTCAAACTAAATTACTTTGCAAATCATTTCTTGGCCACCTTTTACTCATTGTGCTAGATTTTGGGTTTTAACCCCAACATGGTGATGCCTATTTCTTACATGTTCATGGGGGTGAAAATACAACACCCTAATTTCTCATTGATTTATGATTTTTCTTCTTTGTTAGCTGAAAAGATACATGAAGGGTTGTTGAAGTTGCAACAAAATGATGCAGGCACTCCATTCTTCTAGTATTCCATGTTAATGTATATGTTCTTGTCTAATCCTGTTGAATTCTTCTCTGAGAAGATGGAGTTAAAGAAGTTGGTTAATGGAGAAAGATTGTGAGTGCAGGTGTGGACTACATATTTATCATGTAACAAGGAGAATGCTAGTTATGTGCATTTTGACAATTGTTTTGCTTCCAGATTGAGAGCCAGGCTAATGGAAAATATACCTAGGATTCTTAAGGAGTTGCATGATTTCCTCAAACCAAAGGGGAGGAAGCCAGAGTTGAAGGTTTTCCACAACTAGGGTGATATTATTCCATACTCAGTCAGCACTGTATTGAGGATGTATGGTTTTCAAGGAACCCCTCATATATTACCATACAATGTGCCACCAAGAGTAGGATTTGTAGAAGTTATGTGGCAGATTGAATGTATCCATGAGGACAAGCTTACTAGGAATGGTAAAGGAACATTTTTCCCAAACTATACTATGGTGTCAGATTTTATCTTTTCTAAAGGAGGCTAGGTACACTTTGGGAATTTTTTTGAAGAATACCATTTGAGGTGTGGTCCTAAGTGGAAACATGATCTTGAGGGCTTCTTCACTCTTTTCAAACAAAGGATAAAAGGAGTTAAGTTTGTGCATGATTTCAAATTCCCTAAGGACTTGATTAGAAATGAATTTTACCTAAGTAGGCAGGAGTTGAATAAGGAGAAATGGATAGCTTACGACAAGCTATTGGCCATTGTGCACAAAATGGATCCAAAGTATGATCCATTGATGGAATTCAATCCATATGATAAGAAACTTGACTTTTTGATGGAAAACTTCAAAGAAATTATGGGAACCTTGATGACCAAGACGATAAACCTAGAGTTGGATCTAGGCATACAAGAGCAAGATGCCAGACCAATTGAAATGAGGAAAACATACCAAACTATAGATAAAATGCCTATTTATAGGAGGAAAAGAAATGATAGTAGTGATGAGGAAGAAGAGGATAGAAAAGGAAAAAAATAATGAAATTACTTATAAAACTAGGTACAAAGCTCAAAACACTTGGGGAAATTAAGATTATTGATTTGGAATCATCACCTGAGAATAGTCCCTCACCACCACCATTAGAACCAAGCCCTAAGAGGAAAACGGTTAAACAATCACAAGAGGATTTGGTGGGTGAAATTGTTGTCATTGACTAGGATATGCAGATGGGTATGCCTTCCCCTCCCAAGACAGTTGAATTGGTTGTCTCCAATCTGGATATGAAGGGAAAATGTGTGTATGATGCAAGAATGGAAGCATGTAAGGAATTTCTAGATGATAATGCATTTGTAAAACTCCAATCTTCTTGCAACTAGTATGGAGAATGAAAATGTAAGAATATCAAGATAAATACAAGAGGAGAAGAGAATTGAGACCTAACAAGTTAGACCAAGAGAATGATGATGAAGTGAAAGCTGAATTAATGGATGAATTCATGAGCATCACTCCTGAGGAGGGGAGAAAACTGGTAAATCAAGTTGGTGTCTTAATTTTTCTTGAGTGGGACAATGCAAATGTCATAGCTTTTAATGATATTATAAATTCCAAGCATCCCTTCCAAGATTCTAAAGAAGAGGTCAAGGCAGCATTGCAAGATTCTTCCTTCAGTGAAGAATGCGATACCTTGGAAATTTGGGTTTTGGCCCCTCAAGGGAGAAAGCCAAATGTTACTGATATTAACCCAATTTAAGAGGGTTGATAATACAGAGAGCTTCAGAGACCTCAACCACAAAGGCCACTAATTTGATTATAAGTGTGGCCAAATTGGCCTAGAACACTATGGAAAGAGAGGGGGTTGAAAAGAAAATCCTAATGGAGAAGTAAAATTTCATAATTGAGGAATATAGCAAGATTTAGAAAAGGAATGTTGAGCTACAGACTAAGGTGGACAGCTTAAAGTACAAGTAGATTGGGGAGACATCAAGTGCTCTAGGGAATAGAACATTGCCTTCCACATAAGGGTCAGTGCCTCCTACTTCTCCCATTTTTTCTACACCAGGGTCTCCCATCCAAACTCCTTCCCTTAGCCCTACTTTAGAGCTAATTGATGAAGAAATAGAATTCTCTATTGATCCTACAAAGAAGCAACTAATGCACAAAATTGGAAAGTTACAAGCATCCTTGAAGGTAAGTGAGGAGGGAGTACTTTTAAACAAAAGGGAGGTTGTTAATGTTGTATTGATGCATTTTAATGAGAAAATTGTTGACAAATTGTCAACTATGTATTCTTTAGATTATTTATTATTAGATACAATAAAGAGTATTGATAGGGATTAGGAGGTAGTAGTACCATTAATTGAAAATTGGATCCCTAGGGCCAATTATTTAGACAAAGTATAAAACCTCAAGGTTTGATATAAATAATAGGCCCCAATCATTAAGGCCTACTTAGGTGTTAGTTAAGCCATTGCAAGGTTTTCAGACATTACCTGATGAATTGAGTAGGAAGATCAAAGAGTTGGTGAAGAACTTTGATGATTGGAGCGACACATTGTTACTTGACATAATTGATGAGCAAATAAATATCAGGTCACTCCAACAGTGGTAGTATCAAGAAAATGAGGTCATCAATGATCAAATTAGATTAATTTTTGATGACTCAAATTATGATTTATTGGTGAGCTATATGGACAAAATCATTAGCACCAGCTCATTCTTAGAGTCTTTTGAAAGAGAAGCGAATCAGGTGGCAATTAATTACACACCTTATAGTGTCAAGGTGAATGAGGTAATCAATTTTGATTGGCCAACTAATGAAGAGTACTAGAAATGGGTAAATGTGTTGGCTTTCTCTTTGTGGTATATTGTCCTTGATGAAAAATCTACAAAATTGATTAGTGCTTGGAATACTTGGTGCACTTTTTGTTTAGTTTGGAAAACTTGGTATTCTCATTGTTTTTGTGATCATTTGGGTTGATGTATTTAGGTGCATTTTTTCATCACTTAATGTGGTACTAATCATGTTAAGCTTTATGTGTAGATAAAAGTTATTTAGATAGTTTGATTGTTTTAGATTTTCTTTATCCTTTGAACTGATACATATATGATGGTTAATCATTATGATTTAGGTTCATGTTGATTCTCATGAGAATTTTGGTTCAGTGTTATGAATGCTATTCTTTTGCGAATAATTATGATTATATGGGACTAACAATGTTGATAAGGATTGGTTTAGGTTATTCAAATGGTATTCATGGTGTCAGGGTTTTCTCCAGCTTCAGAATTAATGAAATTGTCACCTTCACATGCTCAGGTATATTACTTCAAGGTAGGTATAGATGATGGTAATTTCTATGGAAATATGGTTTCAGTTGGTATGACTTATTGTTGATAAACATGGCACATATCTTTGGTTCATTTCTTATTTACATTGCTTTAACAAGCACTTACTTCATCTCAGGTAGTATAGTTATTGATTCAATTTCTCCATGAAACTTTCTTTAGTAAAGACATCCTATTCCATTTTATCTGGTGGCATAGTATACATTTTGATTCTGGTATCTCACTTGTTTCATGGTATTTATAGGCTCAAATGGAATATAATTTTTATCATTTTTATTTGGTGATTTCTATGCCCAAGCCTTGACATTATAGTCAACATACAAAGGAAAATGCTTATGTTGATTATTCAAAGCTTTCTCTTTTACATATGATATTAATTTATCATTGGCATGTTAATGATTTCTGGGGTTGACATTTACATAGAATAAACCCTATCGGGTTTCCTAAGGATTTTTTTTCAATAGTGATATTGTGTTTGAAGGTTATCATTTTTCATATGGTTAAGATGACATTATAAGAATCTTTGACTCGAAATATAGTTTATTATGTGTTGACAATTTACAAGCAAAATTTAGAGGTGATCATGTGGTCTTGGTAAATGATTAGTCAAGCAGACTGTTAGCTCTCAAAAATGCAGGCAAGATGCAGCCTCAAGAGGCCACCAATCTCTTGATACGCTTTAGGGTAACAGACAAGGTCAAGAGAACTCAACCTTCTACTCTTTAGGTGTTGCTAAACCTAGGCGGGTGTACCTTTCTAAATGAAGCAGACTTAACTTATGATCTATCCTTCTGAAATGCTTTGTCCATGATCACAGATGAAAGTGAACAAATGAAATCAAAACTAATAAAAATCTTCTGATCTAAATCCTAAAATGCTTAATTAATAGATATAAAGAAACTGAATGAATTCAAATGATGAAATTGTAGAGACTAGTGCCTTATTGGGTATGCGGAGTCAAATGAAATCAAGATGAGCAACATTTTCTAGAGAAAACTCTAATTATCTAGCATACATTTTGTTTACAACTTGTATAAACATGCAATACTGTAACTACAAAGCTCTACTTAATAATCCAAATGAATCTCTCTAATTACTATGATCAATTAAAAGGATTTAATATTTGCTTGAAAGAACCAATTAATTAATCACACAAATATAACAAATGCGCATTGATAAACAGAACATAAACTTGTTATGTCAATTTAAACAACCATAAAGCATCAATCATGGAGACAACTTAGTAGTATTTTCATTGAATTCAATAGACAATTGACACCAGAAGAATGCAACAACATCAACTGATTTTCATAAATACCTCCATTTTGAAAAAAAATGCAACAATAGTCTTTGATCTGATAATTTTACTCTACTCTATATGCTTGCTATGTATCAAAATCTAATAGTTCGTCCTCCTTTTACAATTAACAAGATGCTAATTTATACACCAGCATCAAAAAATAAATCAAATTGGAATCACATGTCGGCCTAGCCCAAAATTCAAGCTCCAAACAGGTCGGTCATCAATGGTAACTAGAAAATCCAAATGTTGGCCCACAACATTTGAAATTCTGTTATTCACTAGCTGGAATAGTCGGCAAGACAACCTATTCGCTATGTCGAAGGCAATTCAATCGATATCCGCCTGCATCCACATTCATTTTCACCGAGACTGTTGACCATCAGGGAGATGTCATAAAGATTTCATTATGTTTCACCGAGAGCCTCTCATTGTGTATTATTCATTCACTGAGACTTAGGGAAACTCCCATTGAAATGCACTTTAGTTTTTTGTTCAATGTCGCTACAACTTAATGGCATCAGAGAGACCTCCTGCAGACCTCACCTATTTTACCAAAAGACATTATGCATTCTAAGTTGCTGAAACAAGATCACACTCTAGCTAACAAGGAACCTCCTGCAGACCATTCAGTGAGACCCCAAGCACCTTGCCAAGACCACACACTGAAACACATAGGTCACACCAAGCAGTTATGTTTTGTTTTATTCACCTTTGCTAAGACATTTGATATTCTCACCAACAGAGTCCTCATCGTGCTATTGGTGAGACCGAAGGTCACTTGCTAAGACATTCCTTTGAAAGCCTTGACTCTCACTGAGAAGTATCTTTCAGTTTTGTGTATCGGCAAGACATATTGATGTCAGGGAAACTTCATGTAGTTTGCTCTTGTTTCACCGAAAGTTACCCCAAGCTACCCTTTTGTTCGCTAAGAGAAAATAGATCTCAAACCAAAAGCCATTAAAAATAAATCTTTTGTGCTTCATTTGCTATCACTGTGACCACATGATATCATTAGAACTTCACACCAAAAACAACCTGCTTAGTCAAAGTGAATTTCTTGCATGTTGTTCGGTGAGACCACAAGAGTTTGCCATCATAGTATACCGACGCTGCAACTCAGGCCTATGTAGCCTTTTCCTCCAGTCAGAGTGACACGATGAGTTCGGTAAGAGCTTCCACTGAGGACCAAACATACGCCGATATGAATCAACCCTTGTTGTCGAGACCCTAAAGAACTCCTGTCGAATGGTGCCTACAAGAAAATTTGATCGCTGTGACATCAAATGAGTCTTGTCGAAAGGCAACACAAACTCATGTTAGTAGAAAACACACAATGGGTCAGGGAGATAGTGGTATTCTCATGCCGATATGGACCATGATGTAAAAATGCATGACCCAATGTATTCAAAGGGGCAATATGGAAAAAAATGGATAGAAAGCGTTCAAGATGGAACTTATTTGGAAAATTAGGAATGGAAAATGTATTGAAAAACACCATGTTTTTACAGTTCTAACATAGACTCAAGAATTTTAAATCAGTTGATTATTATTATGTCTTTTTGACTTCAGACTTTAAATCTTTATTAATTTTGGAAAATTTATCGACTAAATTGAGAGAAGACTTTATTTAGGGAAAAATGATATTGCACTTTCATTGAATAGTTTGGAACCCTAGCACCACCATCCTAGAAATTCAGTTGAATAGTGTGCAAGGTTGTTGTGGTATTTTGGTTAGGTTTTCAGTTATGTTGATCTTTGGTGGTTTTTGTTTGAGTTGGAAGTAGTACTTTGGGCAGTTTTCATGAAGGACTTTAGGGATTTTAATTGTAGGTTAATTCCACTATAATAGAGGTAATATCTATGCATTATTTTTTATATTTCAATGATAAATCTGGTAAATGAAGAGGAAAAGAAAACTTTTTGTTTTAGTTTCAAATAGTTTTCTTAACTAAATTGAAACTACCTTGAACTCGAGCATAAACTAAAAGGTTTCATCTCTTAGTGGAATTTTATCTTCATATCATTGATTTTTGATTGGCTTTAGTGTAAGGAAAGCTATACATAGAAACAACTCTCCTAACGTCAAAACCTTAGAGAAGAATGCAGATATACTTTTAATTTTTCAATTATAATTCAATTAAGATACACTATGAAGTAAATAGCAGAAATAGAGTATTTGAAAATCACACATGAACACCAAATATATGTGGGAAAACCCTTAGGGGAGAAAAAACCACCACACCAAGAGAAGTCACTTTGTATTATAGTAATAAAGATTACATAAAAGTTTCAGAGTTATCTTTTTGATGTCTATTTACAGTAGAATTAACCATGAACAATCTTGTACAACAACTGTCAAGTTACAATCTAGACAGAATAGAATTCATCCACTGATACAATTCAAACTAATACAACAACTGTTAATCAAACTAACCATCAAGCCTTTAAGCATCTGCAACTGCAAACTATATTCATGTCATTCCTTGTCTATCAAGCTTCCTCATAGAACCACCACAATGAACTATCTTCCAATTGTTTAGATTCAACTTCTCTTACTGGTGCATGAGATGCCACATAGGAAATTCTCTCTTGGTCAAATGAATTCAATTTGTGTTGGCATGTTGGTGAGCCACTGACCGTGTCTCCCCGATGCCAATAGCTTCATATCGATATCGACAAGAGTTGTTTCCATCAGCAAGTGGTTATATCACTATTCACAAGTCACATTGACTTCAGTTTTCCTTTTGGAAAAACTATCGCCCTTCAATGAGACCACATAACGGTATTCAAAGTCACACCAAAGAGTCATTCTATTAGCAGGACATATTACTCTCATCAAGACTTCACATCGAGCCTCCAAGTTATTCTGAAAGCATCCACCAGTTGGTGAGACTCACCGCTTTCACCAGGAGATGATACTGAAGTCACATGTTATATTGATCACCAAACAATAGTCGGCAAGACATATCGTTATCACCAAGAGGTTTCCCCGAGATCTCCTATGTTACCTCAAAGCCATCAATAGTCACCAAGACATACGTCCTTCGTTAAGAATTTACTTAGAGATCTCACAAGACATATTGAGCACACTAGTTGCCAAGAGTCATACTGATAATAAACCACAACATCTTCAAGAAATTTATCAATCACAAAGAGCTCTTCCCGAAACCTTTGTGTTACATCGATGAATCTCGATAGTATCTGCTAGACTTCCCATAGCAACCTCATTTGGCAAGACATAAACACATCAATAAGACTTCTCACCGAGCAACTGTAGGTTATCCTAATGACTCCAAAGTGAATCCCCATCGGTGAGACCTTCCAATGTCACTGGGAATTCTTCTTGAGTGTTGAAGTCACCCTAAAGCCCCTGGTCGCTATGAGTCTCCTTGTCTTTCGATTGAATGGCCTATTGGCCAGAGATCTCCACATGGTAAGATGTCACAATGATTGCTTCTTGTCACATCAATAGGTTCCAAAGAAAAAATGTTCAGCAAGACTCTTGCAAGGTCACAGCGACCTAATCTATTCAATAAGATTCAAAACTGCTAGTCATCCAGACTTCATCTTTGTCACGCCGACTTGGCTCCAATAGAGGTTTCAGCCTGTGATGATTGAGACACATATTTCCAACAATCTCCCACTTGACGAAGATCATAGAGGCACCTCTAGAGCACAACATAACTACTGAAAATCATGGGCACTAAGACCCATTGAATTAGCACACCACCTGAACTTGTATGTGCTCACTGGCTTCATCAATGCATCTGCAACATTCTCAAGAGTATCAATTTTTTCCAAAATGACATTTCAATCCTCCACCATATCTTGTACAAAGTGGTACTGTACATCTATATGTTTCATCCTGGCATGGAAAGTAGGATTCTTTTCCAGAAAAATTGCACTCTAACTATTACAAAAAATAGTTATTTTCCATGCATCAAAACCAATGTTAGAACACAAAATTTTTTACAACCATGAGTAGCTTCCATGTATTCAACCTCTATAGTGGAAAAGTGACTACAGCCTATCACTTACTCATCCAACTCACTGCACCACTATTCAACATAAAAATGTATACACTAGTAGGCCTCCTATTGTCAATGTCCCCTACCCAATCAGAATCCACATAGCCTCAAATATTGAGAGTCATCTGTGATTCAACCAAGTTCCCATGGTAACACAAAGCATATTCTGAATTCCCCTTCAAATATCTAAACACTCTCTTCACAACATCCCAATGTGTTCTTCCTGGATTAGCCATAAACTGACTACGAACTCCCACTGATTGGGCAATGTTTGGCCTTGTACAAACCATTGCATACATAAGACTACCTATTGTACTAGCATAGGGTACACTAGTCATGTCCTCCATCTCAATAGGAGATTTTGGACAATCTTCAATAGATAGCTTCGTTCCCTACAAGACTGGAACAACCAACTACTTGCAGTCATTCATGCAAAATCTCTCTAGAATAGTCTTGATATACTTACTCTGATTGAACCAAATTTTTCTATTATTCCTATCCCTGTGTATCTCCATCCCTAGAATATACCTTATTGCACCAAGATCTTTCATTTCAAACTTAGCAAACAACTAAGACTTAAGATCAAAAATCATTAGCTTACTATTGCCTATGAACAACATATCATCAACATAGAGAGCAATAATAAGAACTTGATCACTTTCAGCTTTGTAGTACACAAAATGATCAGATTTTGATCTTATGAATCCCAAAGACAATACAAAAGTATCAAATTTTTGGTACCACATTCTAGGTGACTGCTTTAACCCATACAGAGACTTTTTTAATTTGCAAACTAGTTTCTCTTTATCTTTTTCAACAAAATGCTCAGGCTGGGACATGTAAATCTCTTGTTCAAGATCACCATGAAGAAATGTTGTCTTCACATCCATCTGTTCAACCTCTAAGTCATACGCTATTGCAAGTGACAAAAGAAATCTGATAGATGTCATCTTAGCTACAGGAGAAAAAATTTCCCCATAATCTATTCCCTCGACCTAGGAATAACCCTTTGCAACCAATCTTGCCTTGTACTTTTCCACACTACCATCCAGACCAATCTTCTTTTTAAATACCCATTTGTAGCCAACAACTTTTTTGCCTTTAGGCAATGGTACCCAACTCTAGGTTTCATTATTTTCTAATGATGCCATTTCTTCATTCATGGCTTCCAACCAAGAGTCTGAATCAGACATTTTAATTGCCTCCTTTATAGTCCTAGGCTCATCAGTGCTACAAATCAAATCATAGGAACAAGTAGAATCTATCAAAGAGAACCCATACCTATCAGGTTTTTTTCTTTCACGAGTTGACCTCCTCACTTGATGAGGCTAAGGTTCTTCTTCTTCAGAACTTTCAGAACTACTTCAGCTCTCCTTAGTTTCAGGTACATTTTGAATTTTCAATTCTTCTTTCTCTGGTGTAGGAGGAATTAAAGCTACATCCTTATTGTTTTCTGACTGTAGATCCAAGGTGGAAGGTTTCAGCTCACAAAATATTACACTTCTACTATATACAACCTTCTCTGTATCAAGATTCCAAAGCTTGTATCCTTTTATGCTAGCACTATAGCCAATTAAAACACATTTGATAGCCTTGTTCTCCAATTTAGATCCTTTCTCATATGACACATAAGCATATGCCTCACAACCAAAAACAAAAATATGTCTTAAAGAGGGCTTCTTACTAGACCACACTTCAAAAGGTGTTTTCTCAACAAGAGTAGAATTTGGAGAATGATTTATTTGGTAATATGCAGTAGCAACAGCCTCAGCCCAGAACTTCTCCTCCAAGCCAGCACTACTTAGCATACTTTGCGCTCTTTCCATCACTGTCCTATTGAACCTTTCTGCAACTCCATTTTGTTGTGGAGTATAAGGTGAAGTCTTATGTCTTTTAATTCCATGGTTTTTATAGTATATTTCAAACTCATCAAAACAAAATTCATCGCCATTATCAGCCCTTAAGAATTTTATTTTTCTACCAGTCTGATTTTCAACAAGGTTTTTAAATTCCTTAAACTACCTGAACACTTTGGATTTACTTTTCAAAAAATAAAAAAATGTTCTTCTTGAATAATCATCAATAAACAACACATAGTATCTTGATTTAGACAAAGAAGGAACATCCATTGGAACAAACACAACTGAATGAATATAATCTAGCAAACAAGAAGATTTATGAGGACTGGAATAAAATGAAACATCGTCCTACTTTCCATATATACAATGCTCATAGAATTCAAATTTGAGATTACAATCTTCAAGCCCCTCAACCAGGTTTTTGTTCTTCAATGTTTTTAAACATTTTTCTCTTATGTGGCCTACCCTATGATGCTAGAGCATAGTATTCTTTGTAGGAAATTTTACTTCCATAGAGTTTAAATAATTAGGGATATTTCCCTCTTTACCTCCATGAGTAGCTTTCTATGACTTCACAGAGACACTGTTACATTGAACAACTTGTGCATCTAGCTTGTACTGGGTACCAATTCAAGCACCTTTAGCTAGCACCATAGAGCCTCTAATCATCTTGTAGCCATTTCTAGAGAATGTGACCTGTACTCCAATATCATTAAGCCTACTAACAGACAGTAGATTTTGAGCCAGACATGGTATGTGCATAACATCAATAATTCCCTTTACTTTTCCATCAGGAAATTGGATTTCGACTCTTCCATGACCAACAATCTCCAAAGTTGAATCACTTTCCAAGTACACCTTTCCACCATCGTATTCTTCATACTTCATGAACCAGTCTCTATAAGATGTCATGTGGAAAGATGCTCTAGAATCAATTAGCTAGACATCATCTAATGCCTATGTAGCCAAGGCTACAATGAAGGCATCTACATCACTATGAGAAGAATCATTGTTAGAAGAATACTTCTTATTCTTCTCCTCCTCTTTACAATCCTTTCAGACATGAATAGGTTGCCCATAGTTCTAGCATTTCACCTTGGACTTCTTTCCAAGAGACTTTGATCTCCCCTCTGATTTTAATGTACACTTGCATAAACAAGTTTGACACATTGAGTTAAAAATAGTAAAAAGTCTCATTGTCCTTTCAGAGTCAAAAATTTAAAAATTAATTCACTCTGATTCGCCCCCCCTCTTAGAGTGAATCCACTTCCAACAAGTGGTATCAGAGCATAGGGTCTTGCATTATATTTCATACCTAGAATTATTCTGGTATTGGAAGTCTATTTTTGGGTGTTGTGCTATTTGTGATGGCTAAAGGGAGAAGGAATAATGGAAAGAGAAACTCACTCCAAAACATGAACAATAAAGTTGTGTCTAAACCAAGTATAAGAAGTAATGAAGAAATGATACAACATATGATGCATAACATACCTCAATTTGATGGTATCAATTTTAATTTGTGGAAGCATCAAATGGAAACTTATTTATCTTCCTTAGGGTTTGATGTGTGGACAATAGTAGAGAGATGGTGCAATGTGTTTGCAACATCTCCCTCCAATCTTGAGGAAAAGATAGTTCTTGAATCAAATGCCAAGGCTCTAGATGTGATTTTTAGTTGTCTACCAAATGATACTATTGTAAAATTTGTGCACTACAGAGATGCAAAGGAAGTATGGAACAAATTCATTGAAACATATCAAGATTGTGAATTGCAAGAAGAAATGTCTTTTAAAACTCAAGAAAGTTTTGTTTCATCTGTAAGTGGTGATTGTGAAAATCATCAAAGTTTTGGAGGAAATCTATTTGATTCTAAATCTCTTGAAATGACAGATGATCATTCAAGTAGCTAAGAAACCAATGAAGGAGATCAATCTTTAGATGAAATAAATTTTGGGCAAGATGAGAAAGGAAATGAGCTTGATTTGGAAGGTGAGCTTCTATGTGCCTTAAGTACAATCAAATAGCTCAGAAAAGAGAACCTAATTTTAAAGAAAAAAATTCAAAAAGAAAAGGATGTCAAAGATAAGGTATGCTTAGGTCTTATAGAAGAAAAAATCCAAGTTGAAGAAGCTAGAAAGATTGAGGAAGTGTACAGAGATAAACTTAAAGAAAAAGAGCAGTGCATTGAAAATCTTGAGTTTCAAATAGTTTTACTAAAGAACATTGGTAAAGGATAGAAGCAATTAAGTGATGAAGAAATTAGTAAGAGTGACTCCATGTCATTGGATAAACTTATTGAAACATAGAAGGCTCCAAGTGATAAAACTGGTCTAGGCTTAGAGGAAGGACATTGTTCTAAGACACTTAGTACAAAGAAATTTTTTTCTAATTATGAAACTATTGGAAATAGAAGTGAAAGGAATAGATCACACAAAGTGTCAGGATCTCACTCTACCTATCGAGGTAAGTTGATAAAGTATTATTATTCCTTTTTAGGTTATTGTTACTCGTGTTTTGAGTATGGACATAGAGCATCTGAATGTTTGTCTAAAGTAAAGAAAAGTGATAAAGAAAGGAACCATGATAATGTTACATGCTTCAAATATAATCAATCAAGTTATATTGCAAGAAAATGTAATGAGAGTGACATAAAATGTTACAAATATGTGATTGTATGTTATAAATGTAATGGCCTTGGGCATAAAGCCAAATTTTGTAGGAGTCAATGGGAGAAAACATCTGAAAGAAACAAAGATTTTGTAAGGGTCTGGAGGAAGAAGCAACAATAAGACAATAGGCTTGTGCTTGATGCACATTAGACACTATTGAATGCATAATTAGACCAATAGGTCAAAGGGGATCAATAAAATTAATCATCTTACAAACCCCTAGAAATGATACTATCTATGAGATTCAGGGTATAGAGTATCTGCAAAGTATTATAGAACAATGACTTTATCTAATGCATAAGCTTGTTGTGTGAGTTGGGTATCTAGGTAGTCTAAATACCTATTTGTGTGGGGAAATATAGAGAATGAATAATTCTATGAATAGATGTTGAGGAAAATATAGTTGATACATTCATATGTTTATAACAAGTTTTAATAAGTTAGAGCTAAAGTGTGTGCCTATGATCATTTATTGTGTTAGAGTCAGTGGCATGATCAAAGTATACAAGAAGGATTATTGTCAAAATGTTATAAAGTTGAAAATACCCTAATTGACATGAAACAAAGATATGTTTTTGTGCTCTATTAATCCCAGTTACACAATGGACATATACAAGATATTCAAATAGACTCAAGGAAATGAGCATGCAAGAAAACATATATACAAAGTTAAGCAATGAGAATAGTATATTCAAAGGATTTTTTTTTAGCAGTTCATGTTTATCTTGATCAAATGATAGATTATTCTCACAGTGACAAAGTAGTTTTTGCATTTTTGTCAAATAGATTTGACAAAGTTTTATGACAGTCTTTCATAGTACTTTCATGATCAAAGGACAGTATCATTTCAAATTAGTTTTATTTTTTAACTACTATTTGTTTTGGTCACTTCTATTGCTTTAGTGTGCAAGCTTTCTTTTCTATCATAAGGTGAAGTTTATTATTGCTATTTCATGATAACATGATTCTACCATGTTACATTTTCACAATGAATTGCTCCTTCTTTGGAATTTAACTTGTAAGGAGTTAAGAGGAGCTTCATATTGTCATTGGTAAGACTACTTGGTTTGCAATAGTAGAGTGGAACTTCTTTATATTTGTGTTGCACTTTGACAATAAAAAACTATTCCAGTGCATTATCTTAATCTTGATTTTGTTGAAAAATATGGTTGAATTGTGACCACAATATGATGAAAAATATGCATTCAAATTTTAATGAACATCATTTTTGGGCAATGTGAGTAAAAGCATTAAATTCTAGGACAAGTTTTGTTAGAAGACAAGGTCTATTTCATTTGGCCCAAATACATCCTTGAATCTAAAGAAGTCTTTAGTTGTTCAGTTCTCGATTGGTAGTTATCTCTCAATCACTACCCTCTTAATGTTCCATCCTTTCTTTAGGGGGAGCTTCTAAGCTCTCCGAGTAGCTTCTTGTTGCTTCTTTACTATATTTGCAATCAGATGAGTTACTAGTTTTTGGTTTCTTTTTTTGTATCATTTTTCCTTGAGAGAAAAAGGGGGAAAAAGAATTACAATTATAAGGCATGGCATTTTGTTATGAGGCATTCTATTAGTTGTTCAATTGTTGTTTTTTTTTTTTTTTTGTTTCTGATGGTTGCAGATGGTTTCATATGGTTGTAGATGGTTTTTTCCATCAAGGACAAAGGGGGAGTTTTTTTTCTTTCTCTTTGTGGTATATTGTCCTTGATGACAAATCTACAAAACATATTAGTGCTTTGAATACTCTGTGCTCTTGTCTTCAGTTTGACAATATTGGTATTCTCATTGTTTGGGTGATCATGCTTTGGGTTGATGTATTTAGGTGCATTTGTTATCACTTAATGTGGTACTGATCATGTTAAGCTTTATGTGTAGATAAAAGTTATTCAGATGGTCTAATTGTTTCAAATTTGGTTTCTCATGATCTTTATGCTTTGAACTGATACATATTTTATGGTTAATCATTATGATTCAATTTCATGTTGATTCTCATGAGAATTGTGGTTTAGTGTTATGAATGTTATTATTTTGCAAATGATTATGATTATATGGGACTAACAGTGTTGATTAGGATTGGTTCAGGTTATTTTGGTATTGATGGTGTCAAGGTTTTCTTCGGCTTGAAAATTAATGAAATTTTCACCTTCACATCCTCAGGTATATTACTTCAAGGTAGGTACAAATGATGGTAATGTCTATGGAAATATGGTTTCAGTTGGTATGTCTTATTGTTGATAAACATGGCACATATCTTTGGTTCATTGCTTATTTACATTGCTTTATCAAGCACTTACTCTATCTCAGGCAGTATGGTTATTGATTCAATTGCTCCATGAAACTTAGTTTAGTAAAGACATCCTATTCTCAAATTTTATCTGGTGGCATAGTATACATTTTGGTTTTGGTATCTCACTTTTTTTATGGTATTTATTGGCTCAAATGGAATATCATTTTTATCATTTTTATTTGGTGATTCCTATGCCCAAGCCTTGGCTATATAGTCAGCATCCAAAGGTAAATGCTTATCTTGATTATTTGAATCCTTCTCTTTCACATATGATATTAATTTATCATTGGCATGTTAATGATTTGTGGGGTCAACATTTACATAGAATAAACCCTATCAAGTTTCCCAAGGCATTTGTTTCAATGGTGATATTGTGTTCAAAGGTTACTTGGTTATATCACTTGGCAGCCATCATTTTTCATATGGTTAAGATGACATTATGAGAATATTTGACTCAAAATATAGTTTATTATGTTTTGATAGTTTGCAAGAAAAATTTAGAGGTGATCATGTGGTCTTGCTAAATGATTAGTCAAGCAAACTCATAAGCATTTTTAATTAGTTGATAATTAATGTGTCTTTTTGACTTCAGACTCCAAATCTTTATTAATTTTGGCAAATTCATTGATTGACTTGAGAGAAGACTTGTTTTAGGGAAAAATGATATTGCATTTTCATTGAATAGCTTGGAACCCTAGCACTGCCATGTTGGAACTTTAGTTGAATAGTGTGCAAGGTTGTTGTGGTATTTTCATTTGGTTTTCATTTATGTTGATCTTTGGTGGTTGGCAAGAATGTTGGTGGTTTTTGTTTGAGCTAGAAGCAGTAGTTTGGGAAGTTTTCATGAAGGAATTCAAGGATTTTAATTGAAGGTTAATTCCACCGTAACAAAGATAATATTTATGCATTACTTTTGATATTTCAATGTTAAATCTGGTAAATGAAGAGGAAAACAAAACTTTTTTTTAGTTTCAAATAGTTTTCTTAACTAAACTGAAACTACCTTGAACTCGAGTGTAAACTAAAAGGCTTCATCTCTCAGTGTAATTTTATCTTCATATCATTGATTTTGATTGGCTTTAGATTATGCATTGTGTTCATAAACTTTGGTTATTGAAATCAGGGTTTTCTTGACAAAGTTGTATAACTATTTCACAAACATTGTATATATATGTATCTCTACAAAAACAAAGAGAGAGAGAGTGAAAAGAGTATGATGTGAAGAAAAGAAATTGTCTAGACAAAGTATTTTTCATTGTAAAATTATTTTGTAAAAGGGAAGAGTGGGCTCATATTGTTTTTATCTCTGATTGTATCACAAAGATTATGTTTTGAGTTGAGCATTATTGCAAAATTATTTTGTATCCTATTGTAATTTTATGATAGGAAGAATGATTGCAGTTATAAGGTTCTAATGGGTTGCAATATTTTGAATGTTTGATGAAGTTGTTGCTTCAGAAAGATTATGGGAGTGGGTGCTCGACATTGTTATAGAGTTGGTGCTCTTTGATTAATAAAAGGGAAATTTTAGCGCGTAGTTTTTTATACCACAAGAGTGTTTTTTTCACTTAGGAAATCTTTGTTATGTGATATTATTTGTCTCTCATTCTATTTCATGTTAATGAGCTCATTCAGTCAATGCTCTAATATGTTTAGTATGATCAAAAGTTTCTTATTTCAAAAGTTTGCCATGCAAAGTTAAAAAGTCTTTTATTGAGAAATGTTGTTGTTCTATTACAAAAGCACATACAAGATTGTTCACACTCTAATTGAACAATATCATATGATGCTTTTAACATGAGTTATAAATGTTACTCAAGTTTCATGTCAATCTGATTTTAAATGTTGATGTACACTTGCATAAACAAGTGTACCACATTGAGTTAAAAATAGTAAAAGTCTTGTTGTACCTTTAATAGTAAAAAATTTAAAAATTACTTCACTCTTATTCACCCCCCTCTCGGAGTGAATCCACTTCCAAAAGAATTTATATTTAACTAAGGAAGAGTGAAAAGGAGTAGGCTGCTAACGGTTGACAAATCAGCTATTGTAGTTACAACATATTCTAGTTTTTTTTTTTGGTGATAGTCTAGGTGCATAATTCTTGAAGTTTTTGTTGTTGCATTAACCATTCTCAGTGGGCACAATGAAAAAGAAGATTCTCCAGGGAAATTTTTGTTGTAACTTTTTTTTTGAATATCACAAGGCAGTCCAATTGGCTGGTGACATGTTTGCTTTCTATCTCAATGCTTGTTTGCTCCTTATGTTTATAGAAGAAGGATTTCAAGGCCAGAAGTATAGGTTAGCAAGTGAGATATTTTTTGGTTGATTCTAGGTGAAGTTGCAAAGAAAATTGTAAAATTTGATGGTTTTAGGGAAAATGCAATTTAGGTTTTGAGTCATTTTGTAGTAGTTTTTGAATTCATGGAGATTTGATGTTTTATGATAGTACTGGCATTTGAATTGAAATGATTAATTTGAACTCATGTGTCTCCATTGTACATGCATATCTGAATTTTGAATAAGATGATCAAGGGTTGTTTCATTCATCTCATTGTTGTGTTGTGTATGGTTCTTGCTTTAGCTTTAATTCAAGGAATTAATTAAAATGCTTGAATGGGAGTGTAGGTGGATATGTTTTGTATAAGGATTTGATAAGTAGTATTGGGTTAGAATACATATTGATGAGATTGTAAAGCAATGTTATCAAGGATCTTATATGTTATGTGTTAATTTTGTCATAACCCCTTAGATGCTTATGAATTTGACTCCTCCAATGGATATATGGCACTAATCTAAGTTGTACTAATTTGTATGGTTTAGTATTTTTTTCTCTTTACCTAGAGCTTGCTACAAATTGCAAATAAATGACTATCTTATACTGTGAAATGTGTTGTAGTTATCTCATTCTCCAAATAGTTGATATTATTGATAAATAACCAATTATATTCAGTGTTATCCTATTATGTTGAGCTATTCAATGAGATTATCTATTGTTGTTAATGTTGTTTATGATAATGGTGCAGAGGTTGTAAATGCATTAAGGGATCAACCTCCTGGGTCTTGCAAATCCCAAAGTGTAGGAGGTCTTTAAAATCCTGATTAGTTGGTCCAAGTCCTTTGAGCTACCCTTGAATGGAATTGGAAATTCCATAGGTAGACTAGAAGAACAACCTAGTTATAGTAAAAAACAACCAACAAAATGGCCACTCTATTGGGGAAGCTAATTTCAATATTTCTTGTCAGTGTTTCGATTGTCCATTTTACATAGGGTTTTTATAGTGTTTCTATGATTGGAAAGTTGAGCTCATGGTCTTGTGTTAGGATTTTCCATTTCTTCTATTTTTCAAAGCATTTTGAGTTATTTAGTGAAGCTCATTTTTACGTTGTCGGTACAAAGTTCCAAAGGTATTTTGAATTCCATCAAGTATCTCTAGATATTTAGTATTCCCAAGATAATTGGGTGGTGACTCTAAAGTATCTGCACTAGTTTACATCTTATTTTGAAGATTTAATATAAGTTGAAAGATCTTTTGGACAAATATGGAGAATGAAGAACACCAGGCCATTCATGAAGAATCATCCAGAACAAAAATTGGAGGGTGAACTTCCTCAAATCAAGAAGAAGGACTAGATAAAGAAAAGACCAGAATCTAGCAATGATGCTCCCACGTCACAAAACCCTCTGCACCAAGGTACAATTAGGCTTTTACACCCTATCCCTGAAACTCTTGAAGAGGTGTCTAGAAATTCAAGATCAGATAGTTGTGGATTTTTTGATGCATTATTTAATACACCAGTTCAAGAGGATGTAACATTCAAAATAAAGGGCATGTTAGTGTCTAATATACTAAAAAGAGAAGAGGTAGGAGTAGAAGTCAAAGCTATCACAGAGAAAGCACCAATGATGTGCCTCCTCCTCCTATTGAAGATTAGGGAACTCCTTTATTGTCTAAACATGTACTTGAAGAGGTCAATCTAATAGATCTAAGTGATACATCAAGTTTTGATATGAATTTTCCTAACCTTGATGATGTTTTTGAAGAAATTGACTCCTTGAGGTGGGAGATCCAAAAGCAAGGTGAGCTCAGAATGAAAAAGGAAAAGGAGAGGGAAACAAAATTGATGTATGTTGTGATTGAAAGGGATAGGTTGATTAGACAATTGGAAACAATGAAGCTCCTAAACCAAGAAAAATCTAAGCCAGATGTTGAGGGCCCTATTGTACATGAAATTGTTGATAAGGAGATAAAGCCTGTGTCTAAGGAAATTCCTGTCGATCAATTTGATGCCCAATGAAAACCTAAAGATCCAAAATTGTCAAATATTGTTACATCTCAACCGAGTAATCCAAACCCTAAGCCTATCTTAGATAAGGGAAAACAAAAGGTTGAAGGAATTAAAATAAGTGAAAGGGTGACTTCCCACACTCCTAAATGAGATACCCCACCACATGTATTATTACAAGCTAAAAATGCCTTAGAAAAGGTTAGAAGGGAGAGTGAGGCTCTTGTGGAAGATTAGGAGAGGATAGAGATTGAGGCTACAAATGCATAAATGAAGAGGAAAATAAATTTCCTAAAGATGTCAAACACAGATGAGGCTACACAAGCTGCAACCTCGTCAAGTCACCAAGATGCCTTGAAACATGGTCCTAAAAATAATCTGGATCACACCACAAACAATTTTGGCCCAAAGGTTCATGCAACTAGGTTTGTAAATCTAAATCAGGATGGTCCTAGGTACAAAATTTAGGGTCTTGTGTTGATTCTCAGAAGACTGAAGGATTATTACACCAAAGACCTATATATTTGGAAAGGTACAATCAATTATTCTTTGATGGTATTCTTGGTTATCCAAATCCCATCTCTGATGATCTAAGAGAAAAGATGAGTAAGTTTGTTGGCAACAATGTTGTGACAGTAGAGGAACATTTAAAAGCTTTTATGGATATGCTAAATGATAGGTAGAGCATGAAGATGTAATGAAATTTTTTGTACAATCTCTCTCTGGTAGAGGATGCAAGGGATTGGTACAGAGGTTTACCTAATGCTACTATTGGTTCATGGGATGAATTTGAAAAGTGTTTCAAGGAACAATATGGTGATAAAACCAATGCTAGTTTCATGCTAAATGATTTCAATATTATTAAGAAGTCATTGAATGATTCTGTGATAGAGTTTAATATAAGATTCCAAAAAGCAACATATAAGTTGTTCCAAGTTTTAAGGCTTGATGAAAATTTCTATCTAACTACATATTTCAATGCTTTTGATGCTAAAATGGCATATCTCCTTAGAGATAAGGACCCTTAGACTATGAGGGATGCATTTAGGGTGGCTATAAATATTGAGAGTAATAGAAGAGCTTCTGGGAAATATGGTAGGAGTGAAGAACCCGCACTTTTAAAAAATACTAAGGATAAGACTAAGAAGGTTTCTACTGTAAAGCCTAAGGATGGTGAAAAATGGGAAAAGGTCTTCAACACTTTGAAAGACATAAAGTATACTATTTCCAAGCAAGAAAAGGGTATAGGAAATGAAAAGAAATAGTATAATAAGGATGACATACTTCCCAGGTTGCAAAATTATCCTTATAATACAAATTAGAAAGATGGGAAACCAATCTTTCTTGGAAAAAAGCCTAAAAATGATCAACATATGCTAAACCCCTTGAAAAAGTATTCAGTAAATCTAGTATAGGATAGAACATGGTGTGAGGTGTGTGAACATCCACATGATCAAAATTATTGTGGTATTGCTCAGTTGCTTGTTGTTGATGGAATAGAAGAGGATGCTCATGAGCAGAATCTAGAATGTGACCAAGGTGATGTAGATGTTTGTATGGCTATATCATACAATGATGAGGTAGAATGTTCCTCTAATGATGAATTACAGGGAGTTGATGTGGATAGTCAGAGATAGAGAAGTGAGATGTACCATCAATGGTCTTCTCTGATGAGGAAGGTGATTTTGACCATAATTCTTGCAATATGGAGCACGATAAAGATTCAGTGTCCTTTAAGGAGAACATTATAAGGAGAGATTGCCAGATTGACTGAGGAAATGGCTGCTCAAATGAGAAGTTCACTTCAGTTGAGAAATAGAACTGTGGGTGGTGAACAAGGTAAACCTGCTGGCCTTTTTATTAAAGAACAAAAGAACATAAACAAGGGTGTTAAGGTTGACAACAAAAAGGATGTTGTTAAAATCAAAGAGGTTAAGAATGATAAGGTTTGGGAAAAAAGGAATGAAACCCCAAATCCTCAAGAAGATGTAGCTTCATCATTGGTGAAGACCAAGGTGATTACAAAGTTTGTTGAACCTACTATAGAGGATAAGAAGAAAAAGAAACTAGAAGGAAGTAAGCAACAAGAGAAAAATGAAGATGATGAAGGTATGGTGTCTAATTTTCCTAAATATACACCTATAGATATGTTTCAAGTGCTTTATCAGGTTAAAGTTATTGTACCTTTGCTAGAAATGATGATAATAAATGAGCATAAGGAAAAAACAATAGCCTTGATCACAGTTGTTGTTGGTAATAAGATTGAACAAGGTAGTTGTAAAGAAGAAAAGGATGAAGGAGAAGGAAAAGAGAAAGAAGTGGAGGGAATTGTATCACAAATTCCCCCTATATATTTAGAGAATTCTATTAATATGCGCCTTTAAAATATAAACCCATTTTTCCTACATGTTGATATAAATGGGAAAACTTTAAGGAACTATACTTTAAGGAACTATATGATAGATTCAGGGGCATGAAATAATGTTATGCTAGTCAAAATAATGGAGGAAATGGGCTTGACAGTGGATACTACTCAAGGTAAATGCTATGCTTTGGATTCAAGAGAAGTGCCAGTTGTTGGAAATATTAGAGCATTGCCTTATAAACTGACTCAGTATCCTGAGAAGGATTTAGCCATGACTATATTAGTTGCAGACATCCCACCTCATTTTGGGATACTTTTTCCAAGAAAGTGGTGTGAATCAATGGGGGGTATCATGCAGTGTGATCTATCATTTGATACTTTCTCCATTGATGGTAAGGATGTCAAGATTGAAAGAGAGTCAAAAGTATCCCATATGATTGAGCATGAACCGACTGAGAATATGACATGTTTTATTGACAATGGCACAAATGAATTCAAGGCTGAGGAATTCCATAGCAATTGTGATAGGCCTACTACACTGATTGAAACATAAGGAAAACAATTGTCAGAGTCTAATGACTTGTGGACTATGTACTTTGATGGTGCAAGTTCAAAAGAAGGATTTGGTGCAAGTGTTTTGTTATGACCACCAAGTGGAAAGACATTTAGGTTCTCTTTCACTTTGTTATTTGAATGCACTAATAATGTGGTGGAATATGAGGCCCTATTTTTGTGGTTAAGATTGGCTGAAAAACATGGGATCATGAAGATCAAGGTAATTGGAGGTTTTGAGCTTGTGGTTTCCCAAGTTAGATCTAGGTATGTATCAAAGAAGAAGAAGTTGAAACAGTATAGGAATGTTGTTTGGGATGAATTGGAGAACTTTGATGCATTTGGCATAGGATGGATGGATAGAGGACACAACAAAGTGGTAGATTTATTAGCAAACATTTCATTAATACTAGATGATATGACTTATGCTAGAATTTCAAAGGTTGAGATGCAAGATAGGCCATCTATTCCTGATAATATAAAAAACTAGAAAGTCTTTGATAATGATGATGAAATACTAAGGTTTTTGAATTGTGTGGATGAATATGAAAGTCAAGAAATTGACTTTGGAGCTTTTGTGGAAAAAATTGATGGTAAAGATACTGTATTTGGAAATGAGGTCATTTAGTTAAATAAAAATACAATTCCTAAGGGTTTAGTTGTACTAGAAAGAGTGTTTGATAATCAGGATAGGACAAAGGCTAATCATATTGCTATCCATCCCGATGACTTGGAAGAGATAAATCTTGGAACAAAGGCGTCACCAAAAAAGGTGTATATTGGAAAGAAACTTTCACCAAAGGTGGGAAGGATGCTAACTGACTTATTAAGGAAGTTTAGGCATGTTTTTGCATGGTCCTATGATGACCTTAAGGCATACAGGGAGGATCTATTCCAACATGATATTCCTTTGAGTGATGGTGCTAAGCCATTTAGGCAAAAACAAAGGCCAATTAATCCCACCCTGGCCCCCAAAACGCAAGAAGAATTAATGAAGCTAAGGGATGTAGGGATCATCAATCCAATTAGACATTCATCTTGGGTGTCAAACTTGGTACCAGTGAGGAAGAAAAATGGAGACATCAGGTTATGCGTAGACTTTAGAAATTTGATTGTGTCTTCATTAAAATACAACTATCCATTACTAAATATGGAAGCCATGTTGCAAAGGGTGACATGCTATGAATTGATGTCTATGATGGATGGATTCTCTAGTTAAAACTAGCTCATGGTCAAAGATTTTGAGCAATTTAAGACAACTTTCACTACACCATGGGGAAAATATGTCTATGTGAGAATTCCTTTGGTTTGACAAATGTAGGAGCTAATTTTTAGAGAGCCATGGATGTGGCATTTTCAAATTACATTAATTTTTTTTTGGTGATTTACCAAGATGACCTGATAGCATATTCTAAGAAAGAAGAGGATCATTGTGAGCATCTAGAGAAGACATTCACTAGAGCATTGGAGTATGGTATATCTTTGAATCCAAAGAAATGAATATTTGGGGTAAGAGAGGGAAAACTGTTGGGACATCTTGTTTCCAAGGATGTAGTAAAAATTGATCCAAAGAGGGAAATTGCAATAGATAAAATCTCACAACCCCACAATGTCAAAGGAATACAATCTTTCTTTGGAAAAATAAACTTCCTAAGGAGGTTTGTGACAAATTTTGTTGAGACAATTCGCTTGATTTCCAAAATGCTTAAGAAGGGAGCCAAGGTTGAATGGGAAGATGAGTCTATATAGGCTTTCCAAGCCATTAAGCAAGCAATAAAGGAGGATCATGTGTTAAGAACCCCTAATTTTTCTAAACCCTTACAAATGTTTTCATTTGCTTCTTTCCACACAATTACAACTGTGCTATTGCAAAATAATGCAAAGGGTTTTGAACAAACTATAGCCTTTTTTAGAAAATATTTACAAGCTACAAAACTTAACTATGATATAAATGAAAAATAGGTATATGCATTGGTAAAAGTAGTAAAAGCCTTAAGGCCTTATTTGATGGGAGCTACTGTAGTTGCATATGTACCTAGTGTTGTTTTCAAGGATATTTTCACATAGTAGGAAGTGTCAGGAAGAAGGTGTAGATGGATCAATAAGATCCAAGAATTCAACATTGAGATCCATATTACTAAGTTGGTGAGAGGGCAAGGATTGGCCAAGCTTATGGTACAAAGTAATCTAGAAGGAAATCAGATAAATTTGCTAGAAGAGGAAAATAGATCACACATATGCGATATGGAGCATTCTAAATGGTATAAAGGTGTGGTATATTATTTGGAAAAGATGAAATGTCCTAACAACTTGAGTGAAAATGAGAAAAGGACATTGAAATTAAATGTTATCAAATATGTTATCATAGCT
>VDFB02372822.1:0-24767 GCA_007258455.2 Sequoia sempervirens | reverse complement strand
GCAGGCAAAGCAAAAAACTATAAGACACAAATAAAATAATGCTTCCTATGTGATTGTAGTGGTGGTAGGGCAGCCAGGGGATCCCACTGCAGTCTGGTGCCTTGATCTTGGGCAATTGAGTCACCATCATGCCTTCAACCTTTTCATAAATGCAAGCCCAAATATGAAAACCAAACCTGCAACCATCAACAATAAGCTAGGCTCTATAACTAATACTTGTAAACCTATAAATAACCAGACATGTTTCATACAAGGGCAATTATTTAGCAATCCATAATCAAAAAAAGTAATCCGTATAGAGTATTGAAAGGAAAATTCCAAGTGCATCTTGAACCATTTTAATCATATAACTCACATACAAGCTCCCTTGAGATTTGACAAAGTTGTAAAACTGAACTAAGCATGCAGGCAAAGCAAAAAACTACACTAAGACAAGTAAAATAATGTTTCCCAAATGATTGGAGTGATGGTAGGGCAGCAAGGGGACCACTGCAGACTGGTGCCTTGTATCTTGGGCAAAATTGACTCACCACCATGCCTTCAACCTCTTCACAAATGCAAGCTCAATTACGAAACCAGACCTGCAACTATCAACCATAAGCTAGGTTCTATGACTAATACTTGCAAACTTAAATAACCAGACATGTTTCATACAAGGGCAATCATTTAAAAAACCTTAATCAAAGTAAGTAAATCCATATAGCATATTGAAAGGAAGAGTCCAAACACATCTTGAACCATTTTACAAACCCCTAAGTTGGTTAATAATTAATTAGTCAAAATACTACTAGGTTAACAAATGTAACCTCAGAGATAGCCATAGCATGCTATTTCGTAAAAACAGTTAACCAATTATGGAGACACCTTCATAAAAACAAAACATCTGCATCATATTTCTTTTCCAAAAGCTTACAACATGTGAAGACATGACAGGCAAAGAAGGACCTGCAGAAGTTGGTGCCAAAGACTAAAGTGATCAGACAAGGAATTTACAACAGGGCACAATTCTTGAACTGCAAAACTGACCATCTAACCTAATCACAATATTTTGACATGCTTATATAGCATTACATTCAGTTTCTAGTCTCATGAGGGCAGGAGACAGCTGGCACATCCATGTAACATGTGGAATATCGAGTCCAATCAGCAATTGCACATCTTCATGGTCATCTTTCATTTGCAAGCAGAAAACAGCATTCACATAAGCAGGGGGATCTCTTGGGATCAGCATTCAAGTAGACAATACCGTCAGAGAAACCATTTTTAACTCACGCAAGCCTCTATTGTCAGTGTACAGGTCTGCAGTAGCGTGGAATACCAATTTTTGGCTTACATTTGACCCAGGCACGCAATTTGCAATAGACCATCCATCCAAGATTAGGACACATTACAGCAAAATAGGGAAAAAGGTCTTCCATAAACAATCAGTTTGTACCTGGACCCACAAATTGAGTTCATACATTGCCACAACCTACATCCTGCCCATAACAGTAATTAATATGGCAGCAATCATTCACTGATCACATACACAATTGAGGACTTGGTACTATCCCTACACATGGCCCCAAGAGTAGCAATAACATCATTCATAGCCCCACAGGACATAGGAGAGCATAGCCATGCTGCCAAGGGCAAATGAACCATACCAGAAGTCATCAATTTTCTATGACAGGCCAGTTAGGCAAGAAAAATTCACACAAAGCAGAAAATAGGGCAAAGTCAAATAATGCCATCAGAGTTTCAGCAACCATCATTAACAGCTACATTAGCTTTTTGTGGGCAAAGAGAACGTATTCATATCATATATGACCCCAGCTACCTACGTGCAGAGTCTTATGAGCCATTAAATCAAGCCTACATGTGAAAACCCTCGAAATGACAACCACAATGCATTTTGGTAACTGGTGGGCATATTATCATGCTTGAACTTCGTCAAATCATGACCATCCACGTGGAGGTCTCCCAAATCAAAGAGTTGGTGCAAGCACCTAAACAAACTTGCTCACTCGGAATATGAGCCATTGAGGGCCTTTTAGCTGCTGGCCAATAAGACCTAGCAATCAAGTCTCAGTGGACACAGGCTACTATGTTGAAAATTCTTCGGTGGTTGATATAGCAACATCATGAGCTATATTACCAAGTTCTGCAGTATTGCCCCTCGAACTAGTTATGGTCCAATTCTGGTCCCAATTTGGGTCTGGTAAGGCCTGAGGTTTAACCCACACAGCCTAGGTTCTCTATGGATCCTTCAAGATACCTGGGGTGCCTAGGGCAGACTCTAGGTGACATGTCCCTTCTTTGGACTAAAATAATTAATAATATCATTTTAAGTTGGGCCCAATAATTTCTAATTTTGGGGGCAACTTAATGATATTATTCATTATAGTTAAAATAAACAGCGTTTTCAAACACTAGTATTAAAATAAAAATAAATTAATAAGTATTTTTAAATTTTAAATACTTGGAGAGAAATTTAAATCCAAGGGCCCAATTTGGAAAGGCATATCAAGGAGCTATCTAGCTTCATTTCATCATCGAGATTTCATTTGGCATTTTCATTGTGACTTTGTGTTTGATTTTGCATCCAAGGATGAAAACCCTTGGCTGTACTTCTGCAATCTGAGAGGATGAAAAACCCTTTTGGATCTCCTCTTGAGGTGAGGATGAAAACCCTCATCTTGGGCATTGGAAAATTCTACATAGAATTTGCATGTTGAGTTAGTTGGAGATTTGTGCTAACTTCCAGGTTTAGGCAATCCAAATTTGCAAGCAAATAGTTGGACATCATCAGGAGGATTCACTATTGCAATTTTCAGACATCCCCATGGCCCAAATTCGTTGTTGTTGATTTTTCATCTATCTTGGAGTGCTGGTATAATTCAGATATTTTGGTGGTTTGCATTGTGTTCCATTGCTGTTTCAAAGGTTACTGGCCTCAATTTATCACCACTAAGTGCTGCAATCCAGGATCAGCCCTCTAAGAAGATTTCCATAAATATTTGAGGCCAGATTTACATTGTTCAGAGAGCTGCAATCAGCATATTTCTCATGCTATTGAGGGGTGCCAGCAGTTAGGAGACCATTTTGCATGATTTGAAGGTTTGTTTTGGAGCACCACACAACAATTAGTGTCACCGTAGTGCTGCGTCCAGCATTTAATATCATATTTTGAAGTGTGATGTGCTGGTTTCAGGCTTCTATTGTGTCGCGCCAACATTTGGCAGTGTTTGCAACCTTTTGGATCACTGTGGGGTTACCTTCTTGACCACCAAGCTTCATAATTCCCCTTGCATCAGCCATATAATCCTCTAAACAATACCAATCTTTGATGCCATATCAGCCAGCTATACCATTTGAAGAAGTTCTTGTGAATAATTTCATACTATTTCATAATTTGAAAATTAATGTACTGTTGTTATTTGACATTGTAATTCACACAGTAGCTAAGACTTGCAATAAAGATTTGGTTTGGGAGTTCATTTGGTGTTTCCAATTGATATTGTGACTGCTGTCCTCAACATTTTAATTTCCCGATCTGAATATAATTTTGATCTAGAATTTGTTCTGCTGTACATCTAAAAATCTGCAAGTATAATAGGTGAAACTAAGAATATTCATGGTTGGTTTATCCCTGTTACGTGGATGAGGGTTTATATCAGCAAATGAGGGTCTATTTCATGCATGTACAGCCACTTGTTTGATTTTTCAGCTCACTGTTTCTTTTGTTCAAATTTCAGAAGATTACAAACAAACAAACAAAAAAATCCTTAAAATTCTAAAAGGAGGACATGTGAACCCAAATGAAGGTTCATGCATCATTAAATATTTGGGGGCATTGATCTTAAGATATCATTATTTATCTATGTTTTGCTAATATTTACTGAATTGTTGTCTGCTGTTCCATATTGGTTGTGATTCTGAGTCACATTTGAAGGTGAAATATTATTTTTGTTTCTTTCTGTATTTTTTCCTAAAAGAGTAACCCATCTAATCTTTACAGGAGATTTCCTTATTTCAATCTACATTTATTTGGAAATGTACAGAGCACTGCATTACAAGATCACTAGTGTTTTCACTTTTATATTTACTTTGCATCTCTACTATCAGTTAATGCCAATATGTTTCATTTTGAACTAAAAAAGAAGTGTAATATGTTTTTAAATTCTTCTAATTCATGCCTTTCCTCAAAAATCAATTGAGGGAACATGACCAATCAAGAAGAGAGTCAGAAGACCATACTTTCAATGCTGAAAGTGTTAATTCACCGAACAATAGAATGTTGGATGTGGAAATTATATGAATTTTTGACATTTTGTTTGTATTGCATTTGAATTATAACAAACTGTGAAATTCAAGCCTGTGGATCATTTATAGTTATATTGAGTATTACTGTTATCCATACATACATACCTCCACACACACACACACACATAATATATATAAAACGTGTGTGTGTATGTGTGGAGGTATGTATGTATATATGTATATATGTATATATGTATGTATGTATCATACCTGTACGAGGAAAAAAATGTCATACCAACGTCCGCAAACCCATACTTGTCCCAATACCAGGACCAACAACTTAGGCTATGGGTCCACCATTGCAACAAATCACAACTACATGGCTAAGATAGGGCCCGCCACCATCAACAAGGTTGTGCATGGGGGGCCAAGATAAGGAGTTGAATTCATGTAAGTAATTCTGACACATTGCACATCCACAAACAAGAGAGGTTAGGATCCACCACGTACCTAAAGACACATAGCTGTGGAGAGCATAAGCACTTTGCAATGAGTGGTGAATATATGGAATCCAAGGGGGAAATGAGAGGGAGCCAAAGGGCCAATGGGATTGACAAGTGAATTATGGAGACTGCCCAAGGCAGGCTGGCATGAGACTTTGGTCGTTGACCAGAAAAACAAGCACAAACCTTATGAGCACATGCTCATAGTGAAAGCTATGACCAAAGGAAGAAGGTTAACTTCAAAATAGAAACAAAGCGAGGGTGTCGTATGAATTTTGGGTGCGAGGCCAATATGAATTAAACAAAACCATGGTAGGGGAAACTTGGGGTTTATGTCATGTCCCTGTTTTAACGAGGACCTAAATTTGAATGGTAGTGGCAAACAATGTTTGTAAACACTAAGTTTGAATTTTAAATATATTTTAAATAATAATTAAATATTAATAATATATTAATTTAATAACAATAATATTTAAATACTAATAAAAATAAAATTATCTCTGGCCGACTCAATTTAAGAAGGCATCCTAGATTGATATTTATGTGCAAGCAATCATAATGTTTCGGCATCGATCACAATTTGGACGAAGGTCTTGAGGATAGAGTTGTCAACATCTAGCTGGGGCGTCAATCTCATCTGGCGAATTGTGAATTTCTCAAATCATTCCTTGGCCAATTAGCAACCGATGCCTAAACTTCTATAACTACAGGTCTAGGCAACAAAGTATTGAGCAAGGAGGTTGCATACTCGAAGGGTGTGAAGCGTTCAGTGGACTCCAGGAGGCGCCGCCATTACACAGTCGCAGATCACCTTAGACTCAGGATGCAATGTTACACGGACTAACAGGAACACATGTAAGGGTAAAACGCCACTGAAAGGGCGCTGGCAGCCATATCGCTTAGACCTATTAGTTTTAGATCAGATTTAACAGAAAACAGAAAAAGTAAACACAGAACAATGAACACAGAGATTTTATCCTGGGAAAACCCTTCTTCTCAAGGGAGAAAAACCCAACAACACTTTAATAAAAAATCAGGTATAATAGTGCAGAAAATCGCACTTGAGATCAAGCCAAAAATGGCAGAATACAATAACATAAGCCAGCACTGTAGGTAGTGCGAATTCCTGAGCAAAAATAAATCTCCTTCTTGAGAGCGAATCTTCTTCTTGGACAGACAGAATGAATGAAAAAAATGAATCAATGATAGAATGAGGAGAGTCTCTCTCCTATTTATACAAGACTAGGCATCATACTCCACTTGAGCCAACCTAGCACTTTGAATAAATGTTTATAATTAATATGTCTTGACTTCTGGCCGACTAGGGTAATACCTCTCGAAGCTATAAACATCAACACTCCCTCTTAGCTAGGGAGGTATAGCAAAGTCTTCCTTGAGTCCCACTCAAGGGTATCATGTCTCATCATGGGCTCTCTCAACATGACGTCCACAATGGCTACACCCAATTGTGGGAAGCACAACTCAGTCTCAGAGATGTGATCTATACAAGGGCTTTCACCCCATATTTCTTTGTCTCAGAGAAATATACACTACAAGGGCTTTCACCTCATATTTCTCCGTCTCAGAGAAATATACGCCAAAAGGGCTTTCACTTCATATTTCTCTGTCTCAAAGAAACATACACTACAAGGGCTTTCACCTCATATTTCTCCATCTCAGGGAAATATACACTATGATAGATCAGTCTGTCGTTCTTGTCCATTCTCCTGACATAGGGAGAATATCTTGATGATGTTGTGACTCCCTCTGGAGTTGGATTGCTTTCTTCAGCACCATTTTTGATCCTGCCATACTTAACCTGATTTGAGTAGATTCTTCATAACTACTCTCTCCACCACTGCGAGAACCCTGCCTCGGCTTCCTTGACTAAGTTGATCCATCCTTTCAATACAAAACCTTCCATGCTATTTGATCAGGTTCAAGCTACTCAGATTTCTCATCCAAGTGCCACCACAAACACCTTTTCACACCTTTTGCAGTACTAACTCCCAATTGAACTCAGCTCCAAGTACCCATATCAACCTCCTGACCTCCTCGTCCAAGGTTGCCTGCAATGCTTGCCTCAGCGGAACGGTTTCCATCACACACTTTTGGCACTACTCCTAGCAGCACCTCCAATTGACTTGCGAGAGTCCAACCCTCCTTCCTTCACTCCAGGACAGTCCTCCTTGACCTCATCCCAAATCACCCTATTCTGAATAGGTTTGCGGTGCTACCAATGTCAAAACAAGGCTAACTGCCTTGGGCAATTCTGTTCTCTGCAATTGAAAAGGCCTTCCAAATACTTAGCACTTGGCCTTGCAACACTGCAACCCACTTAGTTGACACCTTCACTTCTTCTCATTGAGTCACTCCAGCTCCTCGTGACATAGGACTCCATAGGATTGCCTTGTGTCCATTCATATCCAGAAACACTTCCATCACAAGTGCAACTCAACTTACACCTATTGATCCACTTGCTCTGTTCTGTGAATCCCTAGGTACTCGGCCTCTTCATTCCCATCTCCAAGATGGTTCTGGAAGCCTCTGCCCATAGGAAATTCTGCAAACTCAGATCATGGATCATAGCCTTCGTTGCCTCTACTATAGACTTGGTCTTTCTAACGGCAACTCCATTTTGTTGAACACAGAACTCCCTCTTGATCCCCGCCTCAATACAGAGATTACAAAAATCCTCTGGAAGTGAGCCCCCCTCCATTGACTGATCTCAAAACCTTAATCCTCTTCTCGGACATGTACTCAACTCATGCCTTGAATTCTTGGAATCCATCAAGAACTAACTTAGATTGTTTACAATATTGTCAAGGATGATTGCAACTATTGCCAATTTTCACTAACAGCAGCTCATCCTCATGGAGAAGACAATGGAGATGGTCAATTTTGACTTTCAAAGCATCACTAAATGACCAATACAGAATTATCATGAACTAATGTAATTATAAATGTTGAGCTAACTGTCCTAGGCATGCTTGTAACCCACAACCTAATGAAGATGCAATTGTGACTAATAGATGCAAATATACACAGAGAAATAATGAACCTGCTATGGTTGCTCTAGGTAAATAATGACGTCTTGCCCCAGCCACATAGACTTTCAGATATGATCCTCAGTCTGATCGATCTTTATCCAAGATAAGTTGGTGACTTTGTTAGGGGCTTCTCACTTCTTACATTAAAAGGGAGCTCTTATCTTCCTTTGAAGTCTTTATCCTTGAGTCTGCAAATAGGTCTTCCCCGTTGTCTACTTCCTTATTTATTGACACATGATCATAGGAATCAATAAAGTTGTTCCCTCTAACTAAGAATTTTCTTCATCAACAGTGTTGCTGAATAGTTGTGAACACCATGGGTTACATTCAACTCCAATGTGTAATGCCAAATTCACAGGAAGCATGAAGAAGGATGCCACAACTTCATAAAGTTTGATCTGGAACACTTGTTAGAGACCTGCAACCAGTCACTTAAATCTGTTGTTACAATCTAATCTGGTGCGCTGGTCATAGACCTGTAATCTGACATTTGATGGCTCTAGAATAGTGCACTGGATCCCAACCATAGATGATACACTTTATGCCTCCAATGACACTTGCAGCGGACCACATAACAGTGTGAAATCACTGTTTAAATAAACAACAGTACCACCTGATATGCTGCCACATGTCAACAAATGTAATCATCAGATAAACCACTTTCAAACTAAATCAAACTATCTCATATCGAGTCATCAATGTGACTCCTGTTAACTTCATAAAAACTGTCTTTTAACCCATGTAAGATCAATACAATGTATGCACTATAAACCCAAGGTTTTGACATCACAAGCTATGCACAAAATGTATTATAACTGACCACACATATGCATTGAGACCATACAACAAATACAAGACAGACCCCATCTTCACCCTTTGACTTAGACACCCTTCTCTTGGTGCACCCTGGCTCTGCTCTGCTAGACCCGAGCGAAGTTGTTCTTCGCAGTACCCTGATTCTGTTTTGACTAACTCGGAGGGCAAGATGCCTACAGATTTCCTGGCATGATAGTGACAGGAACCCAATTAATCAATAGCTGCATATTTCCAGACATACACTTTCTTCATTTCCCCTGAAGTCGTTAGCAGCATACAAGAAGCGAAATAGAAAGAAGTCATGACTTGTTTGTCTGCTTCTAAAAGCGGATATTTTTTCTTTTATCCATAATGCTACCCGCAATGTTCATTTGACCCAATTCCCGTGCACAAAAGTCATTCGGCCAGCATAGAGTTGCATATAATTACGCCAATCATAGCAAGAAGATCAACAATGGCAACATTACAGATATTTCCCAGAATGCTCCCATCACAATTCGTCTCTTCCGACATGGATGGTTGCTGCCAGCCAAACTCGATATTTCTTTGAATATGCTTCAGACATTAATAGCCATCAATATCCTGTTACAAGATTTCCCGAGATTCTCAATTAGTATAGTCTTCAGTTCAAGCTTCAAACTCCCGTCTCAGGAATGATGCCTCCATAGAAGCGATAGATAGCGCAAGATGATGGTTGAGAGGCCCGACAATAACACCAACCAAGCACATATATAATAATTAACACCAATAAAAAACGCGGCCCTTATACAATATAAACCATCCAAGAATAACTGCAGTCTTGCTATGCTCGATGTCAGAGTTGATAAGCAATCGTCGCCATTGTCTCTTATCGCCAATGATAAAGAAGATACCCAATGTCGGGTTGCCTTGTATGTTCTAGCACCAATGTCGTTTACCCAACAATGATCGCACCATCACTAGAAGTTACAATAGCAACCTCAATAGATTCGATCACCTATAATCTTTGTCTATATTCTATAATCCTGAGATATTTTCGCTTTGAAACCACGTCAGGGGCTACGTCCTTCAGTGGCTATGAATTCTTGAGATATTTTCGTTTTGAGAAAAACCAATGTAGAAAACCAATCCAATTCTCCGTGATGCAAAACAATCCTCCCGACCAGGATTTAATCTCCATCTTGACTTCCTTTTATACCTTTCCAATCTGCCCTTAACTTGTCTTGAGCAGCTCCTCTTAAAACTCCACTCAAATCTGAAATATGATCTTCTATATAAGCTCACAAGTCTGCAATGGCTTCTACTCTTATCCTCTACGCAGATCTGCAATATGGTATTCAAAAGGTGCTTCCAATTCTAAACTATATCTGCTCAAGAATAAGTCTGATTTCTGCCCTAAACACAGAATTGTTCAGTTCCACACAACTGGAATTTTGCTTAGTCAAATCTGATCAGTTTTCTTGAACCTGGCTCTGATACCATGTTACTTTTAGATCAGATTTAACAGAAAACAAAAAAAGTAAACACAGAACAATGAACACAGAGATTTTATCCTGGGAAAACCCTTCTTCTCAAGGGAGAAAAACTCAGCAACACTTTAATAAAAAATCAGGTATAATAGTGCAGAAAATTGCACTTGAGATCAAGCCAAAAATGGCAGAATACAATAACAAAAGCCAGCACTGTAGGTAGTGCGAATTCCT
This sequence comes from Sequoia sempervirens, assembly GCA_007258455.2. Classification (NCBI taxonomy): domain Eukaryota; kingdom Viridiplantae; phylum Streptophyta; class Pinopsida; order Cupressales; family Cupressaceae; genus Sequoia; species Sequoia sempervirens. The sequence goes on along the minus strand of VDFB02372822.1, from coordinate 14,471 downwards.
GAGCAGAAATAAATCTCCTTCTTGAGAGCGAATCTTCTTCTTGGACACACAAAATGAATGAAAAAAATGAATCGATGATAGAATGAGGAGAGTCTCTCCTATTTATACAAGACTAGGCGTCATACTTCACTTGAGCTGACCCAGCACTTTGAATAAATGTTTATAATTAATATGTCTTGACTTCTAGCCAACTGGGGTAATACCTCCCGAAGCTATAAACATCAACAAGACCGAGCATCAATAATCGCAGCCATTCCTTCCAGTATTCGCAGTAAACTATTTGATTGCATTCCTTCAGTTAGCGATTAACAGTGAGGAACTCGACCTGGCTTCACAGTGTGGCAAGTTAGTCTATATGTTATTCTGTCATTGTCTACATTCGTTGTATGTCAGATTGCAACTAGTGATGTGCTGCGAACAGATCTTTGTATGACTACTGCTTGCAACAATATTAAAGTGAGTCGATTTCCTTAACTTCGGTGAGGTGATTTCCTTTAATTCCATTACTTTGTTTTCATCCAGTAAATTGATATAAATTCAAATCTAGGCATGTGAACATCGTCTGGGTATGCAAATTACGTGTGATACATGCATTTCTATGGTTCCTATATGTTAACATCCTCCGCCATACTTAAAGTCAATTTCTGCATCTAACATTAACTTCAGATCTGAGACACATGTAAATTGTTATTGCTGCTATCAAACATCTGTCTTTGTTTCAATTTACTATGAGTTAATATACGATATCCTCCAAGTTTATCAATCGTGCCAACTAGGTTTATCATAGCTAAGGATCAGTTTTTGGAGGGTGTCTTACAGTGGTAGCAGAGCCTCAATCCTACCAGCCTATGGGTTCAATTGTGCAAATTAGTGAGGAGGAGGACAATGAAATTGTGGTCTCCAAAATTGCTAGATGGTATGAAGGGTATCAAAAGTATAAGGATCTTCTAACATTCCAAGAATATGTAAGACTGACAGGAATGGTCATACCCATGAGTGAGGAGATTATCAAAATCTTTGATGCGTACTTAGGTGAACTTGAGACTATCAAGGATACAGAATCTTTTGATGGTTACTACATGAGGCAAAGGAAGAACAGTCAAGCAGTGATGAAGACATTGATAGGACTCTTGAAAAAATTTGTAGTTCTAGTTATTACATTTAAAAATTTTGAGCATTTTTAGTGGTATTTTGGGCTAGGGTTTGTCATTTGACTGCGTCTAGGGTTGACCTAAGGGCTAAAACCCTCTTTAAACCCTAACAGTGCTAAGCCTTAGTCATATTTTATATCTGCTTGTTGACTTGTTATTGGCAGTTCCCGGTTCTGTTAGTTACAACTTATGCTATTAAGTTATTAACATCATGTGTTTACTGGCCCCAATATCCTAGTCTTGCTGATTACAAACCCTTTTAATATGTTTGTTATGCTTTGCCCATGGGTCATGAAAAGTATTTTGCATTATGTCTTAATGTTCTACATCCTAGGTCTGAATTAAAATTTAAGTCTTAAAGTCACGTATCAACCTAGTAAATGGCCCCAACTTAAGTCATAATTGAAAGCACATGCTTAAAAACGCTTTAAGTAAAGCGCCTCTGGGTCCCACAATGACAGATGTTCATTTTGTATTGGTTCCCGCTACCCCGCACTAAATAAAATATTCACTGAAAGATATGTGCAGTGGTGCGGGAAGGCACCACGTGTCCAGTTCGTACAATGGACCTTGCAAGTTTTCTACAATGTTGATGGCGGGCCCATCATCTGAGGGCTCTAAGGGTGCCATGTGGCACCATCTTGGCCGCTCCCCGCCATTTCGCAAAGGCTGATATGTGAAGACCTTGGTTGACCGCGAGGGTGCAGAAAGATACCAAGTGGCAATTTTTCAACCATCCGATGAAGGATAAAGGTGAGCTTAAAATTTTCGCTTAGTATGGAGACATCAAAGGGGAAAATAAAGGGTGTGAATCTGAAGACACGTGGCAGTTTTCTGGCACAACAAGGTGAAGATGTTTTAATCTTGGCCGTCCAATTTGCAAAAGATTAAGCACATGGTATAAATTAGCCTAAGTATAGGCAACACATAAGGAAGTTAACCAATGCACATCTTGGACACGTGGCATCATCTGGAAGCTTTCCCCACCATTCCACATGACTTGATTTGCCACCTAGAGCATGAGTGCGAGGGCACAGGGAGAGGACACATCAGCTCCATTGACGTTCCCGGAGGCAGTGGGGCCCATGATGACATGTAGTGGGATCATCCGCATGGCGAAATCTTATTGGCTCGAGGATAAAGTCAAAGACGGTCAAGTTTTCCAATCTTGTTTGACTCCATCAGAGTCGTCCAAAGGTATAGATCATCCAAAGATCAACGGCTGAAATTTAAAATCAAGAAAGCAGGTAGATGGAGTCGTTCTAGTTCGCACGAGCAAGAAATAATGGCGGACAAGATGCCAAAAAGCTTGAATTTAATGCTTTTTGCCATTAAAGTTGGTTTTACGCTCATTTCCAAATTACCAAAGCATTCAAAAGCATCTGGAGATCAATTTCTGCAAAGAATGAACTCTCTGTGTCAAAAATTAGGGTTTGCACCATTCATACACCTATAAGTTGAAACTTGCTTCCACCTGGCTTAATTATATGCAAAATCTTGTGCCATTGCTACTTTTGAAACTGAATAGTGTTCTAGAGTTATCATAGCTTGAATTGCATTGCTTGCATTCATTATAATCATAATTTTCCCTAGTTTCATCTACGATTGTGTTAAAACCCTAATAACACCGTAGAAAACTGTAGTATTCCCCAAATTACTACCAAAATGTCTCCACCTAGGGCACAATCCTCTGGTTCCACCCCTGATAAAAAGAGAGCCCTTCACGACAACCTTCTAGCCCAATTGCCTGGTTCAACCAATGACAGGGTCAAAAGTAAGATAATATTACAAGGCCCAAGTGCTAAGAAGGGATTGGTTGACAAGTACCAAGGAATTGGGGATGCTGAAATGAAAATCTTTGGATGGGAGTTATTCAAATACTGGTACGAGAAGAGAAATGCCCTAGTACCAAGCTGCAACTATTGGAACCTAGACTTAGGAAAGTTGGATGTCCCAAATGTGTATCTGGACATTGATATGCTCAAGGCAATTGTGGCCAATAATGATAAAAACATCAAACCTGTGAGGACATACAAGGGCGTTGAAATGGACAAATTAGATAGACAGTCAATCAATTAATGTTTTCAATTTGAACCCTGGTGCTAATAAACCTATTAATCTTGAAGCACTAAAAAATGAATATGAGAAAAACAAGAGTACCTATAGGGTAATGTTGTTACCAAGATTCTGGGTGAAGGACAAGAAAAGAAACATGGTCAAACTCGCCTTTGCAAACAAGAGCCTTTCAAGATTGATTGTTTTGAAGGGTATTTTGTCAAAAACTACTACACCCACTGCCAGGTTCTAGGGTTTCACCCTCTGCAAAGGATGCCTATTGCTCTCATGTTTATGGCAGCAAATATTCAAAATATGATGGTGAGTGAAGAGTATGCTTTTGCCACTTACCTATCAGATGCTATTCACAAGGCATTGGTGGCCATCAAGGCAAGAGAGAGTGGTGTGAATTTTTGGTGGTACTCTCTATTGTGCCACATATTCCTAGCTTATGGATATAAGGATGTGGGCCCTGGACTACAGATAACAATAAAGGATAAAAGTGGTGAGAACCTTCCTGTCCAAATGTGGACACATTTGCTAGACAAACATTGCAGAGAGTCAAGTTTTGTGACATTCACAAACTTGTTTTCTACCAAAATAAAAAGTTATTTGAGAGGAGATGTACCAAGGGTTTCACAAGAGTTGCATGATTTTTTGAGGCCAAAGGAGAGAAGGCCTGATTTAGGAATTGATCACAATTGAGGTGATGTCATTGTGCATGCAAATTGCACAGTTTTGAGAGTATATGGGACCAATGCGGCCCCACATGTTTTGCCACAATTTGTACCATTCATAATTGGTTTCCTTGAGGTGATGTGGCAGTTGGGAAAAACTGAGGACATGCATTTAGCAAATCAGAAAAAAGGCTCCTTCCCTCTGGTCACAATATTTGCTGATTTTGTTATGGGAAAGAATGGATGGAAGCACATCCTTGACATGCTTACTCCTCTAAAGATGAAAAATTGCAGGGCCAGAACTTTTGACCCTGAAGGATTTATTGGTGTTGTAAGATTAAGAACTAATAGATCAAAATTTTGGCATGGATTGGATTATTTTGAGGATGTAATCAGGAAAAGATTTGACTTAAAGGAAATTGAGGACAGAAGAATAAAATGGATTGCCTTTGAAAAGCTTGAAAAGGCAAAGCAGAAAAAGGATCCCAATTTCAAGAGAGTTTATGCAAACATAGATGATTCGATTGTAAGAATTGATGCAATATTGTATAATTTTGACAAAGCAGTTGGACAGCTGAAAGTGCGAGAGCAAGATAAGGGGAAGGCCCCTATGGTAAAGGAAAGGCCTACCTATCAACCTCCCAAGAAAACATAAGTCTTCACAAGAAGACCTAAGGGGATAGTTTTGAAAGAACAAATAAAGGCTACTCCTACTCAATCTGAGGAGTCAAGAGCATCTTCCCCTGTGCTACAAGCACCCCTCTCTCCACAACAGAACATTATTGATATTGATTCACCAACTAGGGAGTCCTCTCCAAAGAGGAGAAAAATTGAAACCACTGGACTTGTGGACTACCCTGTGGATTCAAATGAAAAGGTTATTGTAGCCTCTGATGATATTCAGCAACAAATGCCATCTCCACAAAGGGAGAATGGTCTGCCAGCTCCTGATAACAAGGTCTCAAAAGCACTCTTGACAGGAGTAGACAATGCAAATGATGTTAGAGATGAAGCATGTAAAAACTCTATGGTTGATGATGCATTTGTATTCAAAGAATTTGTTTGGAGAACCCAGAAAGATGAATATGAGAGGAGGCTGAAGGAAGAAATGAGCAAATTCCCTGAGAAGCCGAGAGAAGTAATATCAGCAGGGCTAATTGCAGATATGAAGGCAAAACAAAAGGAAATGTCTCCTGATGAAGGCAGGAAGCTTGTTAGAGAATGTGGCATCCTTTTATTGCCTGAGTGGAACATGGCCTCTGCCATTGCTTTTGACACTATTAGGAAACATGGTTCTCAAGTTTTTGCCACTGATGAGGCATTATGTGCATTGTCTGGATCAGCCTTCAGCCCAAAGTAGGACACTCTTGCTATTTGGGCTTTAGCCCCAAACACTAGTAAACCAACAATTGCAGAGCCTTCAGGTGACCTGAGGGGAGGTCTCATAATAAGAGTTTTTGATACATCAGCAGTTGAAGAAGCCACTTTGGCTGTAAATGTTGCCAAATTCACTAAGGCAATTGCAGAACAATTATAAGAAAAATATGATTTAGAAACTAAGAAATACAATGATTTATTGATTGAATATAATAAAGACAAGCAAAGGCTTGCAGAGCTAGAAAAAATGGTTGAGATGCTGCAAGATCAGCAGCCTCAAATGCAACGAGACCAACAGAATGTGCAGCCTCTAGTGCAACCAAAGGTAGAGCAACAGCCAACACCACAACCTCCTCCACCACCATCTTTGGAAATGGTTATTTATGAAGATTGGCCATTAGCACAACTCATTCTTGTTGCCTCATCATCCAAAGCAAAAGTTAGTAGGAAGGATTTAATCAAGCAGCTAAAGGTATATGGGGAGATGTTGGATCTTTATGAAGAAACAATGTGCTCATAGTGACCAATGTATTAGAACATTAATGGGGAAGGCAATAAAGAGAGTGAATAGTGTACACTCCAACTATTCTTTAATGATGACAGCCATTGATATGTTTGAGAGGGATAAATCAGAGGCAGTCCCATTAATACAATTATGGGTGCCTAGACTCAATGCATTAGCTAGCATGATCAAAGGGTCAACTCATGATCCAAATAAGCCAGAACAGATTGTCCCAACATACAAAATGGTAAAAGGAATTACAGATTATAAAGGAATGGTAGACCCCGTGGAGAAGAAAATAAAGGAACTAATCCAGGAATTTGATGAAAGTGATCTTGGCCTCTTGCCAGACATTTTAGATAACAATAGAGAAGTAAAAACATATGAGCATTGGAGGTGTCAAATGGAGAATGTTGTTGCTACTCAGGCTCTTATTATTTGTTTAAGATAATGCAATTGATATTGATTTGTTGAAAAGTAGCATGGTTAAATCGTGGTTCACCAGCAGATTTTTGGAAGATTTTGACAAAGAAGCAAATCAGGTGGTAAAGAGGTATGGTTCATACAAGAATAAACTAGAGGAATTCATGGCATTCAACTGGCCATCAAAGGAAGAGTACGATGCCTAGGACAAAAAGTACAATGAGCTACCTGACTTGTAAAGTTTTCCTAGTGATGTGGATATATTTTGGTCTTTCAAGCATATTCAGTGTTTCAAACCGCTTCAACAACTTTAACAAGAGGAGTTTTATCTTTTTGTACACCGGGGTTTTGTCTTAACTTGCCAACTCATCATTCCCGAGTTTGCATCAACAAGAATGAAGAAAAGGAGCGGCAAAGATCAGCTATCAACATCACGCGCCTTTTAGGAGGACAAAGATTGTTACAAGTAAATATAACTGCATTTGTCCTAGGAATATTCCATCCATGAGCAGTTGAGCTCACTTTTTGAAATGTAATATTGTATGTCAAATGAAAATGTGACATGTGTACTTGGCCTGAAGCTTGTTGCTCCCTTGTCTTATAAAAGGGATTTCAAGACCATTTACACGGATCTTTTGGAAAGTTTTGTAATTGAAAACACAGAGAATTAATCTGAGTCTTGCTTTTAGGTTATTGAGTCTTAGTTTTTTGTAATTTGCAGAATTTGTATGACAGTACTAGCATTTTCTGAATATAATGGCACAATTCTGAAGCCAATTGTCTCCTACTGTATATCTTTCACAGATTATGAATGAAATTGATCAAAGATCATTCTACTTCGTCTCCATTGTCTTTCCTTTGGATGTATGTTTCTATTAATGCTCTGATTCAAAGAACTAGTTAAATGCTTTAATGGAGATATAAATTTGTGTGAATATATGCAAGGATTTGATAAGTAGAGTTGGTTAAGAGTTCTGAGTATGATAATGTAATGCATTATTGTGATGCTCTATGATGCTTAGGTGAAATACTGTTGTATAATTCCAATTGCATTAGTTTTGACTCCATACCATAGGTTAAGGCACCGATCCTAAATTTGTGTCTAAGTTGCAGCTCCAAGGTCACTCAATTATAGAACATTTACAAAATTTCATTTCAGTTATGCTTGTTCTTAGAAGTTTCATGTAAAGTTCATGTTCTCTTGCTTTAAATTGTTGAAAGCTTAAAGGATTCTGGCAAATCTTTCAATTTCTGCATTTATCAAGCTAAATAAGTGAAAACATATCTGTTGTTTGCAATGTACGAGATAATTTGGCACAAGAGATCTTAAATGCATTGTCAAGGACCACCCTCCCGGGTTTTGCAGAGCCCAAGTGTAGAGAGAAAGTTATTCTAACTTTCACCTGTTTGTTGGCCGATCCCTCCAAATAACTAACCATTGGAAATGGCAAATCCATAGGTTATCTGTGAGATCTGGTTGGGAATTAAAAACAACCAACAAACATGATAGAGCAACCCTTGCCTATGGAACATGTTCCTAAAGAAGAACAAAGAGTATGTGTGGAAGATGTGCCAATGATTGTTGATGATGACCAGGAGACACCCACCCACTTTTCAGGTATGAAAGTAATCAAACCTTATGATGACAATCTGCAATGTTTGGAAAAGTTTTATGATTTGCAAGATGAGGGTTATGTTATTGTGAAGAGTGGTTTGACTAAGACTAACCCCTATGTGGAGGCAAGTTTATCATGAAAACCCTAAGGATAGTAAAGAGATAAGAAGAGAAAACTCCATAGAGGTTGACCAAGAAACATTTGAGCTCCTTTGCTCCAAGATTAATGAATTCATTGATTGGCTAATTTGTAATCCTGAGAAGGAGATTTTTGGCATGCACATGACGGGTCTAGGAGAGTTGATTGAGTTTGAGAAAGACACCCCACTTGAGCATGAGGTAAGGACTGCTTTTCTGATGTATGACAGCAGTCCTTTATCTTCACATTATCATGCAATGACAGCCAAAAAGATCAGTTTTAAGGTTTATGATTCTCATGGAAGAATTCATACTGGACTGACACTCGTTGGAAAGCATGAAGCAATGAGGAAGGAGAAGTTTGAGGTGGTTGAAGGCACTAAGGAAAGGTATGATAGCTGTTCTGATTTTCTGATTTGAAACAGCAGACTTTGGGTTTTGCTAAGTCTTGAGTTGGCAATTCCTATTTATGAGGACGATTGTAAGAAATCTTCTTCCCATGTTTCGCACATTCATGGGAGATCACTTGGAGTTGGGAAGTTGGTTGGAATTGATGGCAGTTGGAGATACAGCTATCCTCTCGTGTCTGTTGGACATGACAGTGTGATGAGTTGGGATCCGGGTATTGATATGTTTGGTGCACTCATTGATTGGGGTCATGATGCGTTGCGTCACAGTTATGAGCCTGATAATGTTTATATCAGAGTGGAGCAGCGGAAGACTTGGTACAAGTGGTCATACCCCCGGAATCATATCCTTCATCACTTGTTGATCGACTTAGCACTCACGGAAACAGGCTTGCAATTGCTTGAGGGCAAGTAACATCTGGGCAGGGAGGACTGTCATGTCCCCATTTTAATGAGGACCTAAATTTGAATGGTGGCGGCAAATAGTGTTTGTAAACACTAAGTTTGAATTTTAAATATATTTTAAATAATAATTAAATACTAATAATAATATTAATTTAATAATAATAATATTTAAATAATAATAAAAATAAAACTATCTATGGCCGACTCGATTTGAGAAGGCATCCTAGATTGATATTTATGTGCAAGCAATCATAGTGTTTCAGCATCGATCACAGTTTGGACAAAGGTCTTGAGGATAGAGTGGAGACAAAAACCTCTGCTTTGTCAACACCCAGGTGGGGCGTCAATCTCATCGAGCGAATTGTGAATCTCTCAAATCATTCCTTGGCGAATTAGCAACAGATGCCTGAACTTCTGTAACTACAGGTCTAGGCGACAAAGTATTGAGCAAGGAGGTTGCATCCTTGAAGGGTGTGAAGCATTCGGTGGACTCTAGGAGGCGCCGCCATTACACAGCCGAGGATCACCTCAGACACAGGACGCAATTTTAGACGGACTGACGGGAACGCATCAAAGGGGAAAGCGCCACTGAAAGGGTGCTGGCAGCCATATCGCTTAGACCGAGCATTAATAATCACAGCCATTCCTTCCAGCATTCACAGCAAACTATTTGATTGTATTCCTTCAGTTAGCGATTAACAGCGAGGAACTCGGCCTGGCTTCACAGTGTGGTGAGCTAGTCTAGATGTTATTCTGTCATTGTCTACATTTGCTGTATGTCAGATTGCAACTAGTGATTTGCTGCGAACAGAGCTTTGTATGACTACTGCTTGCAACAATATTAATAGCTACTGTGAGTCAATTTCCTTAACTTCAGTGAGGTGATTTCATTCAATTCCATTACTCTGTATTCGTCCAGTAAATTGATATTAATTCAAATCTGAGCATGTGAACATCGTAGACCTGGGTATGCGAATTATTTGTGATACATGCATTTCTATGTTTCCTATATGTTAACATCCTCCGCCATACTTAAAGTCAATTTCTGCATCTAACATTAACTCCAGATCTGAGACCTGTGTAAATTGTTATTGCTGCTATCAAACATCTGTCTCTGTTTCAGTTTACTGTGAGTTAATATACGTTATCCTCCAAGTTTATCAGTCATGCCAACTAGGTTTATCATAGCTGAGGATCAGTTTTTTGGAGGGTGTCTTACAGTTTATAAATAACTGTACAAGACACCACTGGAAGAATTGGAGCTCAAACCAAGGCAGCTACACACATGCATAGACATGAACCCACACACAAGACCCCCACCCAAGGTCAAGACACAAGTCCCCATAGCAATAGATCCAATCAAATGGAACTATTTGATTGGCCACTATTACAGCATAATGACCTAGTGCACACAAAGACACACCACCAAACCAAGACATAAATGATAGCAAAAGGGTCATTTCCAATCATTGTCATGATACAAACACTTATCCCATACTTAGAACCTAAATATGACACATCTCTGATTGGTTACTCACATAGGGCCACCCAATTAACAGGGCAGGTAAATTTGCAAAAGTAAAGGAGGTGCCAACATGTTCGTCATCCAATCGTGTTGTAGCACACCTTTCCATCAAAGAGGTCCAACTAACAGACCACCATTTTGAGTTATTACACAGTCCCAAAAACTTCTACTACATTACATTGCTGAAATACATGATTCATAATTTCATTAGTTCTTCCCTCTTTAAAATCACACAAAAAATCCATTAATCTGTTGGAATATAAGGTTTACATATTGTAATAGTGAATTTGTAGTTTATAATTCAAAATTGTTGTTGAAAACTTGAAATAGTTAGTTGCTTTCTTCTAGGTTGAGATAATTTCAAAAGTTGTATGGGAATGCAATGCTTTATAAGCAATTACACAAAACATTGTAAAATCCTGAAAAACATTAATAATATATTTACACTTTGGTGTATGCTGTGCAATAATAACTTGGTTTTGCAATATTTGTGCCTGCAATCTTTTTTCATCATGGTCAGCATAGAACTTTTTAGCCTGGCCTTGATTGCTGTTCTTAGATTAATTACCAACCAGTAAAGTAGTCACAACTTCATGGCCACCCACATTTTTCAATTGGATTGATGTCCTTTCACAGACTGCAACTCTTTTGTGTATGTTCTAGTAGCAATAAGAGAGATTTGACATAATTCCATCTCCACCCTCTCCACAGAGGTCCCCGAAACTCACATTGCAGTTTTAAAAAGGCTTGTCTGGGAATCATATTAAAAAGCTTAGGAAACAAATGCTTTTCAGAAGCAGCCAAGAAATTATTATCAAATCATTCATAGGTTTCTATTTAGAATTCTCAACAAACAAATGCTTCTCAGTAGAAAACCCAATAGATGTCAAGCATTCATTTTGCAGGTGACTTGTAAGGAAAAGTTCTCAAAATTTTCTCACCTGAATTTCCTGGTTATCATGTAATAAATCAAAAATTAAATCAGCTGCCTTTTCAGGCATCAGAAAATTGCAAGTTATGTAGCCAAATCAATGTCTAAAATAGTTTAAAAGCAGTCATCTTCCCATTCATTTGATGAGTTCCATTTATTTTCCAATGCCCTGGATCAGATAGATTCTACAGATAAATATCATATCAAGGAGGTGAACTTTCCTGCAGGTTATATTTAAAGAGTTTCTATAGTTCCAGTTTAACCCCGGGTTCCTCTTGAATGCATATCAAAGGATAGTCAATGACTCAATAGCATATCATTTTGCACTCCAAATTTGAAAACAAAATATCTTGTTTATGCTTTTGTGCAGGGCCAAGAAGATGACAATGACATGTCCAATACTATTGTAGCACAATTGTTGTGCATTTTGGTGAGAAGCTTTGGATGCAAGAAGTGTTCCACATTCCTCTCAAATTGTTGTACTAGAAATGCACTATGTTCCAATCAAATTAAATCATTTTTACAATTAAAAAAATTAAAACAATAGCATCTTGTAAAATAATCATTCTGCGATGCATTTTCATCTTAACAAGAAAGAAGGGTAAACTCTAACTGTGATTCTCAATTGAAAGTTCACAGCCAGCTCAAACAACAGTAGATTTTACTTACCATAGAAAAAAGGTACCCCGCAGTAACACACATCACACAGTATAATATTCAGTAATCAAAACCATTTGTTGACTGGAAAGAAATGGGTAGTTCTGGCAAACCTTTTTCCCGAGGGTAACCATGTTATCAGCCAATCGTCTGACTTCCTTTGCCTGCACTTCAACCACATGAAGGAACATAAACGAACTTGGCAAAAAGAAAATGAATATTTTTTAATATTTACCAATCTAATTCATGTAGGAAAAACAAAGGAAGCACTCAGGTGAGATGTAAATCTACTTTTGAGTTTTGAAATTTACTAGCTAAAAATTTCACAAAGAAGGCATCCTGAACTATGAGTCTCCTTACCATCACTATGCAGTACGGCATTCATTAGAACATACAAACTGTATTATTACTTGTCAATCCAGAGATATACTACAGTGCATGCCTTTAAATACAGCAGCGAAGAAACTATTTTGTCATTGCTTGTTACCAATCTCGAAAATAACAATTGTACTTATTTTGCACTGTAGCCTTCAGAGTCCACGTACCATTTTCCTCATTATTTTGATTTTGAGCTGATGATGCTTGGGGATCAAATGCTACCCAATGCCTGTTAGAACACACAAGCTCATGTTCATCTGCAGAGAAACTCTATAGTGGGGGATCCTCCACCAGCTCACAAGTCACCATGCAGCCAATCCCTAAAAACCAGGGATTATACCTAACTGCAGGATGAATTAACTGGAACCTGCTAATGGTGAAGCCCTAATAGTCCCGCTTTTGAGTGTACAGCTTAAAGATTTGCCCCACCCAATTGGGTGTCAACTCAAATTACACCTAATTTCCTTTATGATCATAGATCTCAATTATGGTAATGCCAATACTTGCCAGTCCAATCAACAGCAGTGTAGCTTCACTATAGGTCTCCCAAACTATTGTAGCAAAGATTCATCATAATTTTTTCCAGTTACCAATAGCATCATTAATGCTGCCAGAGATTCAGAGCTTTTTTAATGTAATGTCACTCTTAGTCTAAATCATCAATAAAAATCCTCAACCATAAATGCTTTCCTTTGTACTTAATTTTCCTAATTGAGCTGCAGTGCCAACCAGTATAAATCTTCCAGGAACGCACAGATCTTTCCATAGATTATGTTCAGTGTTTGGCTTAGGATATCATTAAGGCAAATCATTTAGAATTTAGAAATCACAGATGTAACGCTTGGTTATATGAAGTATGTTTCTCCAAAACTGATGAGATGCACTTCGTGTTCATCAGCATACACATAAGATTTCTAATATTAGCCTCTTTGAAACTGCAGGTAAACAACCAGCACAGGATGACACATAAACTAAGTTTTGACATGGCCACCTTTCAAACTCTAGTACTGGCCAGGTCAAAGCGGAAAAAATTCCAGAGTTTGCAGCAATGTCTCATTCAGCACATCCAAGAAGTGGGGCATGAGTTACAAGATAGCATCTATTCAGCAGCATACACACAAGATTTCTGATAATAGCCTCTTTGAAACTGCAGGTAAACAACCAGCACAGGATGACACATAAACTGAGTTTTGACATGGCCACCTTTCAAACTCTAGTACTGGCCAAGTCAAAGCGGAAAAAAATCCAGAGTTTATAGCAATGTCTCATTCTGCACATCCAAGAAGTGGGGCGTGAATTTGTAATGTCCCTTCTGTGAGCCAGTTAAGGAAAATAAAATAAAAAATAAAATTTTATTATTTTGTTTTTTGGCATCCAAAAAGAAGGAAAAAATAATATTTATCTTTGAATATTTGTGCCAAAATATTTTATATATTTTATATTGCTTGGGCGGCCCCTTTTGGAGGAATAATAATGAAACAATTTGCTATGAAATTGCTTGTTATTAACAAAGAAGATGATTACAATTTATAGAGGAGGAAACCTACTGTAGACATTAAATGTCTACCTACTAGCTACCTAACAACTATTGTAGCTATAATTGACCATTAACATAAGTAGAATATAATATTCTAACACCCTCCCTTAATGGTCAATCGTCTAACTAGCCTACAGAAAACAATCTGCAGGTCCTTGGTCACAAATTCTTCAGAACACTCTGCTGCTATGGAGACCCTCCCTGGATCTGCAGAATGTTGGTGACCAAAAACATCCAAAATAAAACATAAAAAGCTCTGCAACAAGAGACAAGAGTCTGCCACTGACTCTGCCACGTGAGAGAAGTCTGCCACCAACCCTCCCAGAAACTGCAGAACTGTTGACTAGAAGTCATCACAAAGTGTCCAGAGCTGTCCGTCTCTGAAACCAAAGACACACTGAGAACAGCGGCCACGATTTTGAGGATAAATCGGCAAACCGTCGAGACTTTTGCAGAGGAGCACGACGCTCGAGAATAGACTGCAAGAAGCCAGTTGTGCAGTGTTTGCCCTAGCAACTCTAGGTGCAACAAAAATAGACTGCAACAAACCACGATTTTTGAGGAAAAAATCGCCAAACCCAAGATTACAAATCATCGTTTTTTCGGAAAAAACGGTAAAAACCAGAGAGGAATCCCACGCATTTTGCGAATTACAGAAACCTAAAAAGTAGCAAAGGATTCTCACGCAACACT
>VDFB02372821.1:0-18819 GCA_007258455.2 Sequoia sempervirens | reverse complement strand
TTTCAAGAAAGTATAAAAATTTAGATTTTCTGAAAATTAACCAAATAGAAAATATAAGTCACCAGTTATTATATCTATTCAATTCATTCATATTTTGATCTATCCTATTCTCCTTAGCCTTGTAAAAAAGAAAAGAAACAAAAAATTCCAAACTAAAAATAATAAGAATATTAGAAAAATATAATTATCACACAAAAATATAGTGAATCTTCCAATTTAGACTAAATAAATTTAAAATTAAATAGTAAAGGCTATCAAAGATTAATATAATATTTGTATTGGTTCTAGGAAAATTCATCACCAACAATTACTACATGAAAATTCACTACAATTCATGGTACTGAATTTTTTGTGAGGTGAATTTGTCATGGTGGTGAATTTTCTTATGTGAATTGTTGATGGTCAATTGTTGGAGGTGAATTTTCTTATGTGAATTGTTGACAGTGAATTGTTGGAGGTGAATTTTAATGGTATCTAGATTCATTTATAGATCTACCATTTTCTCTCTCACCACTATTGAAAATAAATAAATTATAAGAAAAAATATAATTATTTAAAAAGAAAACCTCAATAGAATAAAAATATCTAAATGTATAACTTACAAGATGAGTCTTCAAGAGCAACATCAGTTGCCAATTTTTTTAAAATATTTTATTGTACCCAAGTTTCCTCAAGTAGGCTCCTTGAATGATTCTAATGTTGATTCATCCACCCTCCAAAGTTTTGACATTGAAGGAATCATTTAGTCTCCTTAACCATCTACCTTCAAATATCATAAAGTTGATGAAGAATATTATCAATTTTACATATAATGCATAATTTATGTGTAGAATCAGGTAAAATCAAGGTAGAAGGCATGAATCAATAGTATCAACCACAAAATACATAAAACTCAAACCCTAAATACCTTAATCCAAAAATGAAGCATAAATGAACATATAAAAATAAACAATAATAAAGCAAACATAGAAACATAAATAATAATAAAGTAATATTACCATAATTCATATGTCATGGTTGAATCACTTTCATTTCTCTTCTCCATTTTGTCTAATAATGACAAAATAATATCAAAGATAGTGCTGTCTAGGCTTGGAAAGGATATGTCTCTTTTATATAAACCAAAGACTTTAATGAAGGCTAAGATTGAATGATGAAAGATCAATGGATGAGATTTTCAGAAACAAGGAAATAGAGTTAGGGAAAAAAATAGGGCTTAGTTAAGGATGGATGGTGGAGATTAAAAGGTAATAAACATTATCAAGGGTGAAATTAATTGAGATAAGAGATAAGATTTGACAAAAAAAAGAGGTGGCTAGAGTAAATTAAATAATTGTAAAATTAAATAATTTAGGAATAAAATATCTAAATAATTAAAACAAACTATTTAATTATAGATGGAGAGGGAAAGTTGGCTTTTAATTAAAATAATTGGAAATAATTATTTAATTAGAAAGTGGATGAAAGACAAACTAGTAAATAATAAAAATAATTCATTTACTAGTGAAGGGAAAATGGTGGAATTAAATTGTGGAAAAAATGGTAATGAATAAGCAAATAATTAAAACAATTTTTAATTATAATAGGAAAATAAAAATAAATAATCAATTAATGAGGAGATTTTATTTAATTATAGAGTGAAATATTACTAATGTAATTAATAAATATCAATTAGTCAAAGAAGAATAGAAGGGGAAATTAAATTAATTAAATAATTAAAATTATTTAATTAGGTAGGGGAGAAGGGGATTTGATATGGAAAATGGTGTTCCTAGGACTATGACATTTTTCAATGTTTACATTTTGTCCTTATTTGATACAATGTGAAGTCACCTGAATGTTGTATCAAAGAAATTTAGCTCAAAATATGCCCTATTGTGTCATGATTCGTAGGGAGTGGGCTTCGTATGATCTTGAGCATGGGTTTGGTCCCATCAAGAGGTCGTTTGAGTATAAGGACATTGCAAAGCTTGACATTGAGGAGTATGGGATCTAGTGGGATGTGCTAGCTGACTATGTGAGAGATTCATCATGGTTCTTTGCATTATGATTGGGTGGATCACCATTCTCGATTGACAAGGACATAGATTACCTATCAAATGGGGAGAGATGTTGATTGGAATGATGACTCATGGGATGGTGTATGTGTGGAACCATGCCTTCTAGACATGTTATACTTTTAGTTGCAAAATGTTTCCTAGAAAGGAGCACAGTCCATCAACTATGGGATGATATTGCTCATGGTCTGGGCTTGGGAGCACATCATTATGTTCCAACCTCCTATTGAGAGACAACTAGTAGTATGGATGCCATAGCTATTCTTGTGCAAATGGGTGGTCACACAGACCAATGTCAGTGATGTCAGGTATTGGCATCACACCATTTATTTGCTTGCTTCATTTGTATGGACTATATCAGGACCTTTAGCCATGGGAGGATGATGAATGGCATTTCCCTATTATTGGTAGGCATGTTATTTGATTGGGAGGGCCTTATAGTCACAACACATTATTGAGTGATACCTTCTAGAGTGGGCGCTAAAAAAATTTAGGGAGCAACAGGGGTTTCCTGTTAATGCAACAAATTTTGCTAGGTCCTCACGAGAGATCACTCAGTGGGGATAGATGATCAAATTAGAGATGAAAAAGTAGGATTTTTGATGCTTTGTAACTTGTTCAATGGGGTGCCAACATAGTGGTTACTTATTTGGGGGTGATGTCTGAGTACAATGTGTGGTGGGTCATGCACATGCCTGATTCCTTGAAAAATCAATATTAGCCTACCCTAGCAGAGTGAAGGGGTAGAGGTCCACATGATAGATTCATGGATAGAGGATATGGGAGGGGCAGAGATGGAGGTAGAGGAGGTAGGGGTGATGATGTTGGAGATGGTGATAGTGGAGACATGGGAGGAAGGATTAAATGGAGTAGGGATAAAGGAAAAATAATAGTTAGACAACTCTCACCTATCAAAGAGGAGGCCGAGTAGGAGGGTCCTTGGGTCGAGGCAGAGCAGGAAAGAAACACACTAGAAGGAGAGAAGGAGGTGGATATGTAGGAGGCTGAGGAGGAGATGGGGGAGGAGGATATGGGAGAGGAGAAGAGATCAGTTCAATAGGAGATCATGATGGGAGAGTATTTGAGTTAGGGCTTTTAGAATGTTCCTATTTTGGAGGCTATGGAGGAGGTAGAGGAGGCATGTCAGTGGATCAGCATATTGTAGATTTGTGGGAATTACTCCAAGCTATGCATGTATGGATTTAAGCATTACAAGTTGAGGTAGATAGGCTCACTACCGAGAGAGACGTGGTCATCATTTGGAGACAAAGGGTCGACCAATAGTGTCTAGATTTTATTTTGATTGGCAGCCTAAACTCGTGGTCGAGCTAGGTCATCAACTCTTCTAGGCAAGACAAGAGGCTCGATATTATAGATATTTTTATGAGTGTTAGGCACTGTCAAAAAAGAGGACACCGAGATACACACAGACCCAAAGCCATGGCAAATGACACTCTCACTGGAGTCGGAGTAGTGGAGGAGTCTAAGTTAGTCCCTCTCTTTCTTATATCTTTTTTATCTCTTTCTTATGATATGCAAGGATTATACAGGATGTATCCAATGAGATGTATGTTGGTAGTATATGGATGTAGGATGGTATCATATGGTTATGACATGTGATGCTTATGTGGATGATTCCTTATGATGGAATGCTATATTTTTTTTGTATTTTCCAATGCAATATGGATGGCCTAATATGATTTTGATCATGTCTATGATGCTTCTAACATGATTATGTATGCAGGACATTTTGTTTGTCATAAGACACCATTAGGATGGGAATAGAAGAAATGTGAGCATGGAGGAAATGAATGTTAGCATGAAGTTAGTCAAAATGAAGAGGAGTTGATATTTTTCTTGATTGATATTATCCTTGCATGTTTATCATCATTGCACATTAAATTATTGAAAATGGACAATAAACACCATGGCATGACATAGACCAAGGTGTGCAATTTTATTCTTTTGGAAAAATAGATAATTGATAGAAAAGGAGTGCCATGACACATACAAGGAGAAAAGATTCCCCATTATTTTTGGAAAGACAAACCACAAACAACAATAAAATAAAAATAAGGGCATGATACATCCTCAATGTGTCTAGTAATATGACCAATAATAAATCAACAAAGCTAGCAACCATTTAGATCATTTTCAAGTGATTGTTTGCTTATAACATCAATAGGATTGATTGATGGTAAATTCCTGGTCTTAGGAATGGAAGCATGTTGTATAAGACATTATATTCAGTTTTGATCATGCAACCACCTATATAAAGTAAATGATAAAGTTGATAAATGACAATGTTTGGTTTCAAGGACACATCCTATAAAAGACAAATGATAGGACCAGGTCTAGTTTCAATAAATGAGGAGAGTCATTTAATATTTTGAGACTAGTTTTGACAATGAAACCTTTTGTATAAGACCATTGATTGATTGGTAAGTGTTTCACTAACGATTAGGCAATTGATCAGTTTGGATTGAAGACTAGTTGGGTCGTTAGCCTGTTGATTTGTGATTTGGTTGAGACTTAGATAACTATTTATGTTTGATCAACATGTTGATTTTATCAAAGGATGATTTATAATGATATGGACTATGAAAATATTGAAAAACCCTAAGGGATTGATCTAATGCTTTGTGGGCTCATTAGTGATGGCCTTGCCTATGTAACATGCACAAAGACATCATAGTTTGACTGACCTTCACCATGGATTATTTATTATCGATTCAATCATGATTGAATCAACTTCACAAACCCTAAAGGATTAACATAGTGCCTTGGGGGATCATTAATGATTTCCTTTCCTACATAACATGCACAAAGACATCTTCGTTCAATAGACTTATACCAATAGGACTTGACACTATTTTTTGGTTTTTAAAGGTTATTTGGATTGATTATTAGGAGTTAGATAAGGATGGGTGTGGTAGGAGATAGACAAAAAATATAAACCATTCATACGCCATGAGAAGGACAACAAATCATTATTATGAATGTCCTGAGGAAGCATGGGCCACCTACTCAGACGCCCACCTAGCCAAACCATAGACCACCTTATTCCACTCCCAAGGTACATGACAAAAAGCAATATAATCGAAAGTGGTGCACAGAGAAAAAAATTGTTTATCCACCACTACTAACTACTAGTTCACCTCCTCAAAATGCCTCTTATTCAACATATCAATGATGGCCTAAGAATCAGATTCACAAAAATCCACCTCTAACCAAGGGCACATGCATGCTCTAAAGCCAAAAGAATAGCTATAGCCTCCATGAGATTATTAGTATGTTGACCTCTATTGTATAGTGAAGAAAAAAAAGATCACCCCTGAACTATCTCTACAAATACCTCTAACTCTAGCATGCACTAGATTACCTCTAGATGATCCATTAGAATTAATTTTTGGCTCTCCCAAAGCAAGGGGACACTAGTGACCAATATGACTATCCCACTCCCTCTCACGCCCATGATGCCGAATCCTCAAGTTTCTCCTCCCCGCCATAGAAATACCTAGAACACCTGCCATTACAAGATCACCAGGGACAATAGGAATATACAAACCAAACTTAGCAGTCAACATTTCTTGAAGACCCCACAAAATTCTCAACCAAATTTGACTAACAAGCAATTTCTTATCCAAAAAAATTCAACGGTTGTGCTCCTACTGGATATGTAAAGTTTTTAGACTAGCACCAATGATCCAATCTATAATAAGAAAAGAGGTATTTACAGGAGGAGAATCTAGGCTTCTCCAAACGTCTTCCAAAGAAGAATCATTTATACACAACATTTTCCAAAGATTCCACCAAGAGTGCTAGATAACTTTTGTAAAAGGGCTCTAAAAGAAGAGATGAGGAATGCACTCTTCATGCCTAGCACACATAACACAAATAGGACTTTGAAGCCCCTACTTCCAAAGATTCTACCAAGTAAGGAATCATCCTTGCACCACAAATGAGGAGAAGAAATTAAACTTAGGCCAACAAAACTTATTCCAAACGTATTTCAACCATGAGACCTTTGAGTTCCCAAACAACTTCTTATCAAGAAATTCATATCTTGACAAAACAAAAAAATTACTTTTCAAATTAGGACCCCCAACCAACACATCTTGCCTAGGAAGAGAATTACAAACACAACCCAACAAAATCTTAGTAAACTCTTGAAAATTCCGAGCCACACCACGAAGAGGCCGTTCATGCAAATCCTTCATTCTAAACACACTAAGTTTCCACAAAGTCTGAAGAGAATTAAAATCAACAACACTAAACAAACCAACATCAACAAAATGGCGAGTCAAATTATCTAGATGAGGGTGAGTAGACAAAATGGGAGGATGACCATCCCAGGAATCATACCAGAAGAGAGCATCCTACCCATAACTGCAAATCCAAAAATAACCCCAAGTTGACCAACTTGGATCCTCTTTTGAGGGTGCCCAAAATCATAGAACCCTTCCCCTCTAAACTAAATCAGGAAACATTTACAATCTCAACCACACCCAAGTATTTTGAAGTAAGGATCTTCACCCACAATTGATGTTGTTGTGAGCTCCACTGCCAATACAACTTAGCCACTAAAAATTTACCATTTAAATTAGTCTATCATGAACCTAGTCCACCTTCCTGCTTTTTCCTACATATAGCATCCCACTTAACCAAGCTTCACTTCCTATGAGGATTACCACACCAAAGGAACTATTGAGGAAAACTCTCAAAGTATTAAATAAATCTAGAAGGTGTAGATAGAACAAAACATCTGTATAGAGGAAGAGCCTACACAATAGACTTTAAGAGAGTCACTCTACCCATGGAAGAAAGCCAAATGTAAGTCCTATGACTGAACAAATTTTAGAATTTATCTATAATCCCTATTCAAAACAATTTAGCAAGCAAACAAATAGCAAGAGGAATGCCAAGATTAAAAAAAGTGAGAGTACCAATCTAGAACATATAATTCTAGCAATTCTCCTTTGAATAACCTAAGGAGTATTAAAAAAATAGATAAAAGACTTCCCCTCATTAATCTTTTGAATAGAAGTAGCCAAGTAACTATCTTAACACTACACCACCTAAAAGCCTCCTCAACCCTAGTCCTTCCCATAAGATAAGTGTCATTAAAAAAATAAGATGGGACTAAGGAGGGATATTATTTCCCCAAATCTAGCCCTAGATCAAGCCATTTATAGTTGAGATCCAATAAACCTCTCCAAGCCCTTATCTAGTAGGATGAACAAGTAGGGAGACAAAATATCCCCTTGTCTAAGCCCCTAGAAGCACCAAACAACTCCATTGGTTCACAATTAATCAACATAAAAAATGAAAGAGAGGTGAAACAACTCTTGACCCATTCAATCCATTCACTAGGGAAATGAAACACTCTCAGGATCTTGAATAAGAAATCCCATTTAACATGATCATAATATTTTTCCATATCTAACTTAATAAACCTAACTTTATCCTTGGAATATGCCATCGAATGAATAATCTCAATAATAATGATGACACCATCCATAATCTTCCTATTGACAACAAAACTCCCTTGCTCCTAAAAAATTAGCCTACTTAGTCAAGGTTTCAATCACTCAACAATCAAATTTGTAATTATCTTGTATACCACATTACATAAAGAAATTGGCCTAAAAAAATCTAGATTATTAGCCCCAATGTTCTTTGGTATGAGGGCAAGAAAAGTAGCATTCATGGACTTTAGCATTTTTTTATTCATGTGGAATTCTTCAACAACCTCTAGAAGGTCCAACTTAATCACTTATGATAACTCTTAAAAGAATTTGACAAGAAACCAATCATGTCTAGGGGTATTTTCCTCTTTTCATCTAAAATACAACATTCTCAAGCCTGAACAAAGAAATAGGATTAAGAAAAGACTCATTCATTTCATTGGTAACCAAAGCCAGTATATAATCTAGAATCACAACTTCATCCCCCTTTGCAGGAGGGGAATCCTTGGATAATAAAGAAGAGAAGAAATGAACTAACTCCATAGAAATACAAGTAGAGGAGGATACATTCTCCCCATTCAAAGTCAAGAGGGAAGAGATATCATTACCTTGTCTGTTATCCTTAACCAAATTGTGAAAGAAAGAAGTATTTTGATCCCTCGCATAGATCCATTTATTGTAGGACTTTTGTTTCCTAAAAAAATCCTCTCTCAATTCCCATTTCTCAACTTCCTTAATCATAGTAGCTTCTAACAAAACTAACTCCTCTATGAGGCCCTTGTCCTAAACCTTCCTAGTAATCAAATCCAAGTGAGCTTGAGCATTTTTCTTTTCTTGAAACACATTACCAAAGTGCTACCTATTCTAGTGCTTCAACCTATACCTCACATATTGTAGCCTCTTCAAGAAGGACATAGCAATACCATGTTCCAACTTCCCAAGATGCCACCATCTAGGAAGCAAATCATGAAGACATTCATCCCTTAACCACATAATTTGAAACTTAAAAGACTATTTTATATAGTGCTAGGGTAACTTAGCAACAAACTTGATCAGTCAATGATTAGAAATTCACCCATCTAAAATATTAGAGCTAGTTAGCCACTTGCCTCCCATCCAAAAACTAAACACCAAGAATCTATCCATGCATTTTGAAATAATACCTTCCCCACTCCTATTATTCCAAGTAAATACCCCATTAATAGGCTTGATGTCAATGAAATTCAAGAGAACAATATTATCCTACAAAAGCACTGAAGTTCAGGCTCTAGGTGAGCACTATCACCCCTCTTCTCCCCCAGTGAAGTGACAATAATAAAATCACTAGCCAAAATCCAAGGAAGATAAGGATCCAAAGACCTCACATATCTTACATGGCCCCATAACAAAACCTTACCTTGAAATTTTTTTGAAGCATAAACATTAAAGAAAATAACTCTCTCCCTTGACTAAAGATGAGAAGCAAGACAAGAAATTGTGCCCTTACAAGAGGACCACCATATTGGACTAACTCTACATGGAACCCATAAACTAATCACCATGCTAGATTTCCAAGCACTCCAACACACTAACACTACCCATGACCCAAAATATTTGATTCTAGACTCAACATAATATCAACAAATAACATAGTTTCCTAAAGGAAAACAACATGAGGAGAATGAAAATGAATCAGATCCTAGATATCATTTTGCCTAGTAGTGCTATTCATACCACTCACATTCCAAGAAGGAACTATCATTGTTGAGATTGGGATAAGTGAGCACCAATATTCCTCATTGAATCTGACTCTAAGAACATCTCACTAGTTAACTTAACCTTTTCCTAATCCTTCTTTCTACCAAACTTAAGAGGTTTCTTAAGAATTCCTTTTTGGAGGGATTTTTTTTGTAAACCCAAGGTTGTAGAAGAAGACATATTCTTACTCAAATAAAAAGCATCCCACATGATAGAAAAATCACTACTAGCACTAGGAGAACCACTGAATTCCTCTAGCGACAAACTAGAAGTAATCTAAGTAGGAATAGGAGGAGACAAATTAGTATCCATCTGAGAACCTTGTACACCAAGCTGAATTGAACTAGGAATCATAGGAGGTTGGTCCTTAGGAACATCCTATGTAAAAGAACTAATAGTCACCTACAATTCCACTTGAAATCCTTCCTCCTAAACCAAATACTCGAACACCTCAAATTTTCTAAAGGTTTCCTCCTCCTATCTATCCTTAAGGGATCTCTTTTGGACCCTTCCCCGATTACAACACTTAACCAAGATAAAACCTACTTTATCAGTGACCTCCCCTAAATGGGATTTGTAAGAATTGGCTATGAAGGTAGCCACCCAAGATCTAGAGGCCTAATAGAAAGCACAATCGTAAGAGAGATAGAAACAAAATGATAAGAATAAATTGTATTCTACCAATAATGCAAATATGATGGAATAAGCTAATGTAGATAGTGTTGATGGTGTTTCTGTGCACTTTTCAACACAGGCAGTGTGTGAATGCACTACCTCTCTTGAAAGACAATATTCCACAATCGGATTGCAGAACACTATCCCAAGATCTCTAATGTCGGGTCTTGACAGTGCTTGGAATATTTCAGTTGTTCGATGTGATTTGCTGGAATCACAAGGTGGTCTTACGGATGGGTTACAAAGTATGGAAGCTGGATCTTGAAATGGAGTTCTTAGGATGGAAAGTTGTTATGCATTGGCTGTAGGTTCAAACAGCAGTCTTGGACTCCATTTTGTTGTTCGATTTGGCTTTACAATGTGCAATGAACCTTAGCATAGGTCAGTTATTAAAAAAAGAAAAGAAGGCAAGGAAGAGGGAAAGTTCCTAAGTCTGCAACTAACTACGAATAGTGACAATGGAGTTCTTGCAATGGACAACTTCTCAAAATAATATCCCACTTAACTAGGGATTTCACAATATCATGGAAATTGTGCTATCTTCTAAGGTCTACAGATACTTCGTCCTTCATTCACCATGTACATGCATGAATCAAAGATAAATGTTTTGGAGCAGCTTTGAATTCGAGTCTAGGCTAACTTTGCATAGCTATCTACCATCAGCAAATAGCAAAAAGTATGGACAAAGAAGTCATCAACATGGCAGGAATCTTCATAATCACATAACAACATTCCTAAAATCTATCCAAAGAAAGAAGACAGTTAACTAAAACAACAGTAAAACCTAAGTCAAACATCTAACATTGGAGATTGAATCAAGTAACATGAGAGAAACTAAGAAAATACACCAAGTCAATTCCTTTTCCTTATAAATTTCTATAGCATGTTTTTACAACAACTCAACTCTCCTTTGCAAATGAGAGGAGAGCCCTATTTATAGTGCCCAAAAGATTCAATGAATGGCCAAGATTAATTCTTATTGTGTGGTCAAGATTCATTAAAAAATAGGGTTTCACCTACCCCTCAATATATCACAATTTAAAATTACATTTTGTCTCTTCCCTATTTCGTCCTCTTGCTGATGGCACTATAGCTCTTTTGTCCTTTAGCCAATTGTTGTTTTCATTGTAGCTACTCTTCAGGAAGTTCTTCATCTTTAGCCGGGCTGTCTTCCTGCCCCTTGGAAGCTGTGTATTCTATGAACTTGAAGATGACTGCCTGTAGCTTGTCTATTTCGATGATTTCATATCGCAGTGCCTGGTAGCTCCATTCCTTTGCATTATCCTCCAGCCTTTTCCAATCTTCATCATACTTTGAGCCTTGGTCTCTGAACAACTCCGATTGATCGAAGGCACGGGCAACAAAACTCAGGAATTCCGTTGTGATTTCACCAGCCATCTCGTCCTTCATCTTCTCCTGGAAGTAGAGTTTTATCTTTTCTAGATCCCTTTGTATAGTGGGCATGTCGTAGTCCATCATCAGCTTAAGGTATCGAGCACATTCTGCCCTAATTTCTTTTATCCATTCAATGTCCAGATCTACCTTGCTCATGATTTGTTCAAACCTCTCCTTCCGGTTGTCAAAGTCTCGGTGCCACACATCCATCAGCCAGTGATCTTCTTTCTTAAATGCAAGCTTCTTCTCCCATGTGGCTTCAGGCAACCGAAGGATAGCCTCAATCCTTGGAAAGGTGGAGTCATAGGTCACAGGGAAATCGATGCAGAGCTTCCTTGTGCTTTCCAGAGACTGTATCAGGTCAAAGAATTTGTTGGCTATTCGCACAGCCCGACTAATTCCCATGTTTCCGATGTATGAGACTCATCGGAACCAATCCTTTGTGGTCTTCTCCAAGTTCTTTCTTCTTTCCATCTTATTGATCTGCTCTTTGGAAAGTAGCTGAGGTGCGGCCGTGGATGTGGTAGGCAGGTCGTCTACTGAATATCATTGCTATATGTAATCTGTTAAGGCCATGACCTATGCCTTGAGCTCATCCTTCGAGATCTTATCCTATTTTATCAGATGCACCACTGTAGCCATTTACTCCTCAAGGTGTTTGACTTTCTGCTCTCTGGTTGTGGTCTCCAAGTTGATGATGGAGATGTTATAACTTACCCTAGTTTGGCCAATCGTAGGTGTTGCTATTTGTGCCGCTCGAGACCTAGAAGCATCCATTGTTACCCTGGATCAGACCTTGGGCTTCTTCTCCTTCTTCATTGTGATTTGGGCTCGAGCCAAGATGGCCTCCAACCTTGCCCTTGGGTCCTTCAGCACAGGGGTTTTTCTTTCAAGCTGCCTCTCCAACCACTCAGGCACAACAGACTTTCCCTTGGGTGAACCATGGTCACCCTCACCTTTCTTAGTCAAGGACAAGATTTCTACCCCTTTTCCCTCTGGGGATTTTTCTTTCTCTCTGGTAGCATCCTCCTCCTCCTCATCAGAGTCATGGAAAAACACAAGGCGTTTGATAGGCAGCCCGATGGATGGTTGCTGAATGGAACTTTCTTTTTTTGTTGTTTCTTCTTCCTTCTTTTCCTTAGTACATTCAACTTCAGGGCTTCTAACAACATGGGTTTTAGCCTCAGTTAAATCCTTTTGTTGCTGTTCTTCTAGTGGCTGCCCTTCTTCATCATGGGGTGACCCTTCTATCTCTGCCCCAATGTCTTTTAGCTGTTGTGCCATTTCCTCCTCAAGGTCATCGTCAAAGGTTTGCATGATTACCTTAGCATCAGAGCTCTCTTCCTCATCCCCACTCTCAAAAGAGCCTGTTCCTTCCTCTTCATAAGCCACCCTGTCGATGGTTCAGTGTTCGTACTCCAAGTGCTCATGGTATTCATCAGCCTCCTCTTCAACAGGCTTCGAGACTTCCCTCTCCCGATCCTCCCACTCCTTTGAGATTAGCATGGTGGCCTCCATAGTTGGTGGCCTTGTCGGTGGTTGTGAAGGTTGAGCAGTAGCAAGGACTTGTGCAAGGGCTACCTGGAGAGTCGGATCCATTAAGATCTGGGAGAGCTCAGGGGGAAGGTTTTGCATGTGTCTTGAGAGAGCCTTGGGCATGGTGGCAGTGGGAACAGGTGCTGTTATTGTTTCCAGAGGGAGCAATGTGATTGGTGACATGGCAGCAGAGGAAGGGGGAGTAGTCATGGTGGAAGAGGAGTCAATGACTATTACAGACTCAGCCGGAGGCGAAGGGGCAAGATGGACAGAAATTTCCACTATCAGTAGAGATGCAATGACCATAGCCAGGGAGGTGGGTGGTGCAACAGGAGGGGCAGGGAGAGCCAAGGGAGGCTCCAATTGATTCATACCCTTTGCCCCCTCCTCTTGGGTTGAAGGTTGTTCCGCAATACTCCCTGCCTATTTGAGCCTTTTGGGAGATGAGCTTCCCGTTTCTTTCCTTGTGTAGACCTTGGGGTCTGGAGACTACTCAATTTTTGTTCCTTTTCTCTTCTTGGACCTGGTGACCGGAGGAGACTTGGAGGTCTCGCTAGTTGACGTGGTAGCAGCAACATTTTCTGTGGCACTTGGCTCACTTTTGAGCCCTTCATAAGTCAAGACTACTCCTTGTCGCTTTAAATGAGCCACTTGCCCATCGATTCACTCCTTGGTATGGGCTAAGATTGGCTAGGTTATGGTATCTAGGTCATCGACCTCTTGTTCATCCCAGTCAATTGATGGTATTCGCAGATTGGCGACTGCAGGGTACCTGGGATGCATTATGGTGGCTTCGTCCTCCTTGACCTGGTTTGGTACGGGGAATGGTTGCACCCTCCTTACGAACCGCATAGTCATTCACATGTAGTGCCTTGCGCGCACTTCCTTATCATCCTGGCAGTCGGCCCATAAGTCCTCAATGTGGTGAAGATGGGCATATGTTGGCCCCAGTGCTTTCCTGATGTGGCCATACGGGTCCATCCATGGGCGAGCAGTGTGTAGGTAGAAGTGGTAATCCTTTAGTTCTTTCTCAGAGTTACCAGCACACTGGGAAGTTTGTAGTCGATACATGCCCTGGCCAAGGGTCATGGGATAGGAGATCCCCGCTATGTGTTTGCTGCTAAAGATTTCCTGTAGCTGTTGGAGTTGCCGAGAAAGCTCCAAGAGGATGATTCGGTCGTTGGGGTATCGGGGTAGCCTATTTGGCCTTTCAGTGAAGCCTTAGGCGCGGATATATGTGAACTTCAGATATTGGATGTAGAGAAAGGCATACTATTTCAAAAGTGCCATGGCACTGTGGGAGACCCTCCTCTCGAAGCCTCTGGCAATCAATCTAATAATATGGCCAATGAAGGCATCGTTTACTCTGCAGTAATCCCTTTTGAAGTTTTGATATTGGAGCTGCAGGTACCTATCATAGGCTTTGAGTCTTCGCCCCTGCTCCTGATCGAGTGTCACAAACAACCTTTTGTACTGTCTCTGATCTGCCAAGGAATAGACAAGATAGGAAGTCATATAAAATTTGGAGCTCCTATTTATGTTAATAAACTACTCATAGAAGCAGTCGCTTATGATTCCTCCCCAGTAGAACAAAGCCTTTGTTGTGACGTCCTCGTTTCCACGCAGGATCTGCTCAATAAAGTATGCCATCCATTCCTGAAAGTAGGTGGCCGCAGGGAGACCCATAATCCTACTCAACATGGTCACTAGGTCATGGTAATCTTCGTGGAAATCACTGTGGAAGAGTTCCTGAGGAACTTTCGTAGCATTGCCTCATCTTTCCTTGAGACAATGTAGATTTATTGACTTCTTACAACCACCTAGATTATCATCCCATGCCGCTTGGCATTCTTCCAAGGTGGGGACCTCCATCTGTTGGAATGTGGGAATATGGAAGGTCTTTGTGATCCCCTCAGGTGACATGTCGGCGAGGACATTGCCTTCTCTATCAATGATCGTTCTTGTGTCGGCCTGATATTCCTCCTGACAAGCCATGACCAACTTGCGCGCCATGAGGGATGGAGGGAATCCAACAGCCTTTGCTATTCCACTCTGCCTTATCAATCTTGCATTCTTTGTCATTAGATTGACCCTAGCCCTCTGCGCGAATTCATCAATATCCACCTAGCCTATATTGGTTTCAGTGATCTCCTTCCAATCTGTGGTGACCTTTGAGTGGAGAGGCTCACCCTGAAATTGGTACTTCATCTGGTCCTTGTCTTCTTTCCCTTGAGGGGTCCTTCCTGATTTTTTCCCCTTGTCCTTTTCGGCAGATGCCCCTGAAGGTCCTGCACCCGATTCCATATATTCTGCAAGCAAGGGCATAGTCAGCACAATGGATCATCAAAACCATTCATGTTAGTCAACATCTTGAAAATAATATTTATTTCAATCAATCAATTAAGTGTATCATGACCATTTATCTCTAGATGTTATTGACCTTCTGATTAAGGGCATTTGGACAATTTTAGCCCGGAGGTCCGGACTTCCTCAGCAGGAATGTTGTTTAGAACGGAAAACACGATAGAAGGCTCCCGGAAACCCTCTTCAGTCAAATTTTAGTATTCAAGAGGTTCACAATGAAGAGGGCTGAAATTAAGCATGTGGGTCGAAGTTAGATTTCAGATTTGGGCTCATTTGGATCGATTTAAGAGAACTCGGAAGTCCCGGGCTAGGGAGCTGTCGGGAGATAGCAGTTTGGAATGGCAGATAGCAAACGAAAATTCAGAGATGGAACTTCAAGGTCCGAGGCCTGGCGGTGCAAAGGGTGGTCAACAGTTTGTTGTTTTACTTCTGAGGGTTCGGACCAGTGGCACCGGGAAGGCATTCACCCTTCGCCATTTGGGACGACAAACGTCGAAAGGAAGTCCGAGGGGAGTAGCCCGGTAGCAAGGGCCTGGCAGTATGTGATTTCGCTTTGAGTTCGGCGATGGTCGGTAGGTCGGAGCCCGAAGGTCGGAGGGGCGAGTGATATCTTCTCATTCGCAACGGTGGGCGAGGACAAGAGTCTCGATCGTCGGAGCCCAACAAGGGGGAGGGCGTTAGTTTTTCATGCGGCATCCCAGCGGTGAATGGGGGTTTAGAGCCCGGAGATCAGAAGGATGGGGCGAAATCGCAAGGGAAAAGGTGTGTCATGTGAGGTTCTGGTGGTGGGCAAATATCTCCCCAACGGCGGAAGAAAGGTGGATTCCTACGGATGGACGTCCGAACACCAGGGCCTGAGAGATCTAAAGGATGTTGATCCAAATAGAGATGCCCACAGGGGGGAGAAGGGCAGGGCCCGGAGCACAGAGGGGTTGAAAGAGTTCGCCGTCAGGACGATGGATAAGGAAGCAAGGACACCTAGAGTCTGGAGCCCGAAGCAGATAAAGATGTCGATTTGTAGCTCAAGTTACATTCTAGCAACTAACAGGAGGCCAGGAACCAGAAGGTGGGACGCCGTCAGAGGTTCGCCGTGAAGGACGGCGAAGCATGGGCGGAACACTAGAAGTGGACCTCCAGAGTCCGGGGCCCAAGAATCCAAAGGGTGTCTGTTCTATCATTTCAAATACCCACGGCGAGGAGAAGGGAGGGCTCCGGCAGACGGGAAGCGGGGGTTAGATTGTTGTTTTGACATGGCGGTATCAAGGGTGACTTACGATCAAGGAAGTCTGACGGCCCGGGCCTGAGGGAGGAAATTTCCATTGGCGGCAAGGTTCATCGTTTTATCACGGACGCTGAAGGTAGATCCCAGGGCCGAAGAGGACGATTTCTCTGCGGGAAGAATGGTCGCGATGAGGTAAGGTTCCAGATTGGTGATGAGGGCAACCCCAGAGGTTTCTCAAGTTTTCAATAGGCGGGTTTTGTACGCAATCTCATATTTTATCATTTTCACACCTTAATCATTGCTACTCATTTAAATCTTTAGAAATCATGAAAACAATGCTCAAGAGGGCGAACGAATGACCTACCGTGAACACGTAATGCAGGGAGATGTGGGGTCCACCTACGCTCGACGAAGTTACGCTGAGTGCGATGAACGGGAAGGTGTCAAAGATGAAGGGCTCCAATAGCAGGTTCTCCAATCGCTCTGCAACTCTGTCAAATGATAATGATGAGTCAGAGTGGGTATTTGAAACCCCTAATCGCCATTAATGCTCATATTAAATGTAGGTATGGCGAGAGAAAATTTTGGTGAGTTTGAAAATTGACGACGACGGCGGGAGACCCAGGGCCCAAAGGCCAGGGAGACACAAGACAGCGGCCACTGTGAATATTTCAGGTCGGTCGGGACGGCGGTGGCAAAGAGCGATCTAGGGCCTGGAGGGCGGAGTTCCACCAAAGATACATCGTCAGAGATGGTAGAACCATCATAGAATTCTAGACTTGGAATTCTAGATGGTCAGGCCCGGATCACTCGACGGAAGTCAGGGTCTCCCACATACTTCAGTTGGCAAATACGGTGGCGAGACCTGGGAGGTAGGACGCCGCCAAAGGTTCGTCATCAAGCGACGGTGAATCATGGTTGGAACCCCAAAAGTAGAACTCCGGGGTTCCGAATCTGGAGGGCAGGACGTCGTTTTGAATATTTCCACAAGTTTCGAACTGACGGCAAACGGGGGTTCAGACCTCGAGGTTCGGAAGGACGCAGAGCAGACGATGCTGGGAACAATAGGTTTAGAGGGGAAACCCAGCGAGGGAATCCCAAATGGCTGGGCCTGGAAGGGCCCAGGACCGTTGGTAGGGTCAAACTGCCAGAGGGACTCCGCGAGGTGCCAGAACACAACAAAATTAAAATGGGAAGGCATGGTCAACTTATGGTGGGACTTTAAAGCAATATTGACCATTTGAGACACCAAAAAAAAGGGGGCACACAAAACGAGGCAGCGACAAAAATGACCCGACAAGGCGAAAGAAAAGAGAGTCCCCATTCTGAACGGGGCGTGTGTGCTAAGGGCACAACAGATAGGAGACCCCTTGGTTATATAGCCAAGGTGAGAACATCTAAGGGCATAATATTATGAAAAGTGTCATAATCTTATGACATGAGACAACTATGAAAAGCTATCACTCCACCTAAAGTGGAAAGGTGATAATGTGATAATCACTACAAAAGGTGGAGAGATAATAACATGATGTGTCCAAAAAAGGTGGAAGGGATAAAGTAATGACATGTCAAGTCCACCAAAAGTGGAAAATCTCCAACAACCTCCTATGTGGTCCCTAAGTAAACTTAACTAAGGTGTAATTATGACCTAGGACAAGGTACACAAGTTTTAATTACATCAACACCCCCCCTTAAATGCAACTTAGGGATAATGCACACAAAAGAAAACAATGCAAGATGAGTCCCAGCTACTAAGCCATGTTAGGTACCCATGTAAAAATACAATGAAATCTCTCACAAGTGAAGTAAAGATAGAAAAACCTAGTGGGAAAAAACTACCCCCCAAAAGAGAGATGAAATACAAAATCCTATGAACATGGCATGAGAAGGACAAAACCCCAGGTGAGGAAAAATTCCCCCCATACAAGAGAAGCAGAGAGACAAGGTAGCCCCTCCTCAATGTATAATGTGCACCCATGGAAGATGCTCGAGAAGGAATGAAGAAGCTTCTCTAAAACTATCAAACAATGTTCCTCCCCTTGGGAAGAAACAATACCAAAGGAGCATGAATGAAGTCTCCCCAATCCACAAGTGAAGAAGGAAGAACCCTCAAAATTTAAGAAGTCTCTAAAAGTTGATCAAATTTCCTTGTGTTGATGCTGAAAGATGCCTTTCCCAAACCATGTGAAGCTACAATGTAGTCACTTCCTGGAACCTGTGAGAGCCCCTTTGCAATAACACTCTCATCCGCTAAAAAAGACAATTCAAGATCTAGCAAGGATGGAGGTAGAACATACTCCAAAGACGATGTCTCCTCAAGGATGAAAGTGGCCTCCTACAACTTTTGTACATATGCTTCCACAAT